>JANHGN010027501.1:0-28514 GCA_024605025.1 Megaceryle maxima | reverse complement strand
CCCCCCCCAAAACCACCAACAACAAAAGAAACCACAAACAAACAAAAAACCCAAACAAACAAACAAAAATGTTGAGAGCACAGGGGTAAATAGTTACCTGTATCACATTCCTAATTTTTGTTTACAATGTCAAAAAGCAAATTGGCTGACAATTTCTGTGAACAGTTCTCAATGTTAAAGTAACTTTGATACTGTAACTATAGAATATACAAAGTACAAAATTCTGGAAGGAATCTTGTCCACAGACCAACTTGTTTAGTTGGGTTTTTTTTCCTTTTTTTGGTGGAAAGTGGCAGAGGAGAGCAGGCAGGGAGAGTCTGGATATAATCAAATGGAATCCTAGCTTCCCCTTTAAGTAAATCAAAACATTCAAATTATTCAAGATGCTAAAGATGCAACTGCTAAAAACACCCTATTTTTTGTTCTGTTTACAGCAATATATATATATTTTAATCTTTATGGATATTCCTTTGTAGCATTGCTACTGTCAGTCTTGCATTTATTTTTTAATATAGATACTGTCACTGACAGCCTGAGACAGATTTCAAGCAGAATGCCAGCTCATAAATACCCATCAGATCTAGGGTGCATTAGCACCAGTTCTTCAGTGACATGTTGCAGGGAGACTGGACAATGTGCTTTCAGAGAGACTGAGCAGCCTTTTCTCATTGTGAGAGAAGAGAGTTGAGCATTACATTTGAATTCAAGCTGACTTCAAAGTCTGGCCATGACAAGTGCTGAAGCTTAGAGTAAAAGGAAGATCTAGAAACTAAATGCATGATTTAATTTAAGCCAAGACATCATGAGTAGGTACAGCAAACAACTGAAGGATTAAGGAAAAAGTATAGAAGGAAGTGATAAGAAGAAAATGTGTCCGCTTCAGACTGATGCAGCCCTTGGTGGCAGTTAAGCTAATAGACATCTCTAATTTGGAACAATCAGAATTGAAACTGGTGTGGGATGCACTTTGGAGAAAAATACTAAGGTGTTTTAAATAAAAAATGGCAATTGACTACAAGTTTATTTGCACCTTAATTTTAAACAATTTGGTTTTGCCTCTTGCCCAGGTTCTCTGGCATCCCAAACTGTTGAAGATGGGCACCAATTGCTGGTTATTTTCAATTACAGAATTTAAAGCATGCTGGGTGGTTGTTGTCTGGTCGGGTTTGTGTTGTTTTCTTGTTGCTTTGTTTGGGTTTTCTCCTCTTTCTTTTCTTTCCTCTTTCTTTTCTTTCCTCTTTCTCTTCTTTTCTCTCTTCTCTCTTCTCTCTTCTCCTCTCTCCTCTCTCCTCTCTCCTCTCTCCTCTCTTTTCTCTCTTTTTTCTCTTTTTTTCTTTTTTCTTTCTTTCATGTTAAAGTGTAACATCATCTTTTTTTTTTTTTACAAGGGGTGCCATGTACATATGTGCAAGTGCGTGCAGGAGTGTGTTCCATTTAATGGTTTCCTTGGATGGAACATAATCCATTAGTAACTCAGACCATGTGTTAGCCTGAAACTGAATCTTGTTCTTTTCCCTATGATGATTCTGATTTTGAAATATGCAGGAAAAGCTCCTTAAATTCAAGTAGAAGTAAGAATAAATCTATACTACTAATTCTGATCATATACTTTATGATAGTACTTCAAGATTTATATATACTTATTTCTGTTGTGATTTTAATCGTGTAATAAAAATGCAGAAGTAAATTGAAATAGCTCCACTAACTTCCTGATCATCAGATAACCTTGTAAACTTTTCCAAAAATTATTTGAAAAATACATAAAAGAAACAATAATCTGAGTGTTCAGAGATACAATAGAAGATGAGGGACATACTGAGTAATATCAAGAGGTGTAATACTATACTTTTAAATCTAAATGTCTTTTAGTATTGGAGATGACTATCTCATGATTATGCTCAAGTATTAAACTCTCTACATCTTGGTGCAATCTGTTTACTTCTATTGAGCTTATATGACTGGGTGGAGAAACCTGTTTATATAATCATATGTCAGAGATTAATTTAAAAATAAAACTATCTCTCTTAGAGATTTCAGTTGCATTTGATGCTGGTATTTGAATGCTGACAGAGGTTACCCAGGGAGGCTGTGGAGTTTCCATCCTTAAGATATTTACAAGCTACCAGCTCTGGGTGGCCCTACTTGAGCATGGAAGTGAGGCCAGATGACCTCCAGAGAGAGGTCCCTTCCAACATCAGCTAGTCTGTGATTCTGTGTGCGTGAGGGCAATCATCAAAGATGGCTGCTATCATTCACAGGACGTGTTTCCAGTTACCATTGCAATGGCTGAGTAGGATTATCCTTGTTAGGTAATCATTTCCCATTTTAACATAGAAACCTCTAGTAGTGGGTAGGCTACATTGAGGAGCTCCCTCAGGATCACAGTTGTTCAGTCTCAACACTCAGCAACTAACTTTTGTTAGCTGTTTGTAAGATAAATTAAGTTGTTCACAAATTTTCAGTTTCTGAAGGTTGTTATAAATGCAGTTTACTTCCAGGCTTGGCAGTACTAAATGGACTATTCCCGGAGTCAACCACTTCCTCACTGCTCTCTGACTGTTCTTTGAATTCCTTCCAATTCATCCAAGTCCTCCTAAAACCCTGGTCTTGGTATTCCAAGAAAGTCCTCTTCTGCATGTGCCCAGGAGCTGTGCCTCCCTCATGCCTGCAGCGTACTGCAGGGGAGCTCATGTTGGCCACCTGCCCTGGCCGGCCCTTCCTGAAATGGCCGCCCTGTCCCTGTGTGCAAGAGGCCTGGGGACACACCCACCTGCGTCCACCATCATGCTGGATGATGGCCTCTTGGAAGGTGGGGCCCCTGTGGTGGTGGTGGCCCATCCACTTCTTTGCTTTAATGTTTTCCTCTGCCTTTTTTTTTTTTTTTTTTCTTTCTTCTTCTTCTTCCTCAGGTTTGTTTCAAAATAATCCCTAATCTCCTGTTAGGTAACACATATGGAGTAGTTTGTTGTAGCATTGTCACCATTTTATGATCAACACCCTTGTATGTAGATAGAACAAAATGTCTTTTCTTTCATTAAGCACATTCACATTTTAGTATTAAATCAGTATGCATGAGACTTGGTCGTGATAAACAGGAGTGTAAATAAGATTACATTTAAATCTGAGTAACCTACAGAGGCTTTATAGATTTTTATTTCAGATGTCATAGAATCATAGAATGGTAGAAGTTGGAAAGGACTTCTGGAGGTCATCAAGTCCAGCCCCCCTGCCAGTGCAGGAACACTCAGGGCAGGCCACAGAGGAACAGATATAGGCAGGGCTTGAAAGTCTCTAGAGGAGGACTCTACACCCTCTCTGGGCAGCCTCTTCCAGTGCTCCATCACCCTCACAGTGAAAAAGTTTTTCCTCATGTTGAGGTGGAACTTCCTGTGTTTCAGTCTGTGACCATTACCTCTCATCCTATCAGAAGACACAGCTGAAAAGAGACTGGCCCCTTCTATTTGACACTCACCCTTCAGATATTTATAAACATTCATAAGATCCCCTCTTAGTCTTCTCTTTTCCAGGCTAAACAGTCCCAGGGCTCTCAGCCTTTCCTCATAAGAGATGTTCCAGTTGCTTGATCATCTTTGTAGCTCTCTGTTGGACTCTCTCTAGTATTTCCCTGTCCCTCTCGAACTGGGGAAACCAGAACTGAACACAATACTCCAGATGTGGCCTCACTAGTGCAGAGTAGAGGGGGAGGAGAACCTCCCTGGACCTTCTGGCCACACTCTTCTTTATGCCCTCCAGGATACCATTGGTCTTCATGGCCACAAGGGCATATTTTTGTCCTATGGATGACATAATTGTCCACCAGGACTCCAAGGTCCTTCTTTGTGGAGTCGCTTTCCAGCGGTTCTATCCCTAACCTGTATTGCTGCATGGTGTTATTCCTCCCCAAGTCTAGGACTCTACACTTATCCTTGTTGGCCTTCATTAGGGTTTGCCTTCGCCCAGCGCTCCAGTCTGTCCAGATCTCGCTGGATGGCAGCACAGCTGTTCGGTGTATGAGCCACTCCTCCCAGTTTCATATCATCAGCAAACTTGCTGAGGGTACACTCTATCCCTTCATCAAGGTAATTGATGGAGGTGTTGAATAAGACTGGATCCAGTACTGACCCTTGGGGAACACTGCTAGTTAGAGGTCGCCAACAGGGCTCTGTGCCACTGATCATGATGCTCTGAGCTCTGTTGTTTAGCCAGTTCTCAACCTATCTCACTGTCTATCTTCTAAACCACACTTCCTGAGCTTAACCACAGGGGTGTTATGGCAGTGTGTCAAAAGCCTTGCTGAAGTCAAGGTAGACAACATCCACTGCTCTCCCCGCATCTACCCATTCAGTCACACCATCATAGAAGGCTATCAGATTAGTCAGACATGACTTCCCTTGAGTAAACCCATGCTGGCTACTCCTGATAACCTTCTTTTCTTCCATGTGCTTATAGATGATCTCTAGAATGAGCTGCTCCATCACCTTCCCAGGGATATATAGGAATATATAAGGAAACTCAGTAATGTAAAGGGAAATAAATTAAGATATAGCTGTAACTTTTGATTGCCAATTAAAATGTTTAGATTATGTTGTTTTCTGTTTCTTCCACTGCTTCTTTTAAAATACATTAAAGGAATGGCTCTGTTGCAAGTTGTAGTAACATTGAAAGTTTGTATCTCCTGTAACTTTCTAGAGCTGCTTGCTCTGACTCTCTAGAAGGACCAGTGGCTCATTAGGGACACTATAAATAAATGCAAGGCTTATTTTTCTGTGCCACTAAGTAGGTCCCACTTCAATTCAGAGCAAATACTTTATGTAAGTTTAGTGAGGGGACTTTCCTCAACATATACATGTTGCTGGCATAACCTATTGATAATGAAATTCAAAGCCTGTTTTCTCTTGTGAAGGGTGGACAGAGCTTTGTGTGAGCTGTCCAAGGAAATTAGGAGTGTAGTAACTGATGTTGGAACAGAAGAGGAGGTTTCTTTGTATGTCTTTGTCTTTGTGTGCTTTTGACAAATACTGTTAACTACTTGGAATTTGGTCTGCTGTGCTAACCAGAAGTTACAATGGTGCTTTTGGGAAGTGGCAAAATTTTTTTTTTTTCCCCCTCTAATCTTATTGTTTCATTAAGGTTCTGTGGTAATAGTTCACTCTTGCTTATTAGAAATTTACCTCAGGAAAGCAACTAAGCGTGTCTTTGTTCTCATGGATCAGAATCCTATTTTCTGTCTTTTTAAAACTATATACATGTTCCTGTGGATGCATAGATCACTTTTTTTTTTTTTTCCTTACTTCCCTTTTTTTTAAACATTGTTGTCCAATCATTGTGATTTATTTATTTATTTTTGTCTTCATTTAAAGCATTTACTTTCTGTATATGTGACTTGTGGCACATAAACCTAAGGAATGTTAAAATGTCTCCAATGAGAATGTGTTGGTGATACCATGATACATCAAGCACATGGTTTGTGATGGCATCCAGTATTATGTAACTGTGGGCTCTAATTATTCAGATGTGATGTCTGTGGACGTATGAACTTGGAAGAATGTAGCATGATGATGCTAAAGGCAGTGTCCAAAGAAAACAAAATCTTTCTCTTGAATCTTGCTTGTTAACTCTTGAGGCAGCTGTGGTGCCTTTTAGCATAATATTTACACAGCAGTTGAGGTGTGAAATTTGCCACTGCAGCAACATCCTTATCCATTTTGGCAGTGCTGTGACAAAAGTCATAAGCATGTGCAAACCTGTTCAGTGGAACTGAGGGGACCAAAGGGAAAAGAAGAAGAGATTGAAGAGAAAAAGGGTGCTTTCCTTGAATTTGCAACCATGCTGTTTCAGTTCAGAGTTCAGTATTTGAAGCACTGATGGAGCAGGTGGAGCAGCAAGTTCCTCTGGAGCCACTTTCTGCAAAATGGTGGTATATTTGTAATGTGGACAATGACTATCAGCCCTGGTCACCTGCTGACAAAAAGAACAAAGCAAAGCTACAGTCTTCTGAATACGGAAACTTCTAAGTTTTCAGTTCTACTCTAGGGGCTTTTTTGAAGTGAACTGTATCTCATGTCCTGGGTTAACATAGAAGGTTGCATCTGAAGCCTCTGTGCATGCTTTAACCTTCAGTGTAGTAAGCTGAGGGTGCTGTTGCTGCTGGCAGAATGTATCAGATGGCTTCTATGAAGTGCTTACACAAAGCAAGAGGTATCTGATTAAAAAATGCTGTTTTCTAATAGAAGCCAAGGTTGATGTTCAATCTCTTTAGCATAAAGTGCATTGTTAAAGTAGTGTTTCTTTCTGTAGTCCTTCCTTGGTATTGTACCTGGTCTTGTTTTGTGTATTAAGCTGTTAACGTTATTCAATTTTACAATTATCTTGGCCCCTTCTATCTCTTAGTGAAAGTAAGAAATTCTTCCCAAATATATCCAGTCATGCTTTGATTAATTTCTGTTGTCACTATGCCTGTAGACCAGGCTCACATTCTTTCAAAGACTACTGATCTCAAATCTGAAAAGGGTGTACTGTTGTTTCTTAGTGCCTTTTAAAGTTTGAAACTTTTACTTGAGCTGCAGTGAAAATAACCTGCTTGCTCCATTTTTTTGTACAGTTACATTTTAAGTGATTGTTATGGGGAGTACCAGGAAGCACTGGCTCACTGGGATCCTGTGAGCTCGGAGGAGATAATTGATTGAGATGAATCATTTTTCCTTGTGTCAATGCTGTTGAGATTTTTGTGGTAGTTTTTCAAGCATATTGGCTTTGGACTTCCAGAGTTCACCCAATCTCAACCCAGCTCTCTTTAGTTGAGATTATGTTCCTTTTCTGCAGGGTATTTTTGGACCATCTCCCATTACTTATTTTTCTTCAGGTTTGTTGTTATTTCTGTTTTTCTTTTCCACTGGTAGGTATGAGTGGACTGACTGTAGCTTTCAGTCCATCTAAATGCTTAGATCTTTCACACTCAATTGGTAAGAATTGCTTGAAGAAAGGCAGAGGAAAACTAGTGCCTTTTGAGTTTGACATTAAGGCTGATAAGATTAACTATATGAAAAATCAAAAGCAAGATCCAGAGGCTGCTTTAGTGACTACTGTGGTACAGTGAGGGTTGGGAGTGCTAAGCAAAGGAAGAGGGGCTGAGCGTCCATTCTAGGTGTGCCTTGTAGGATTTGCTTCGGTTAGCTCTGGCCTGGTGGCGTGGACTAACCACCTGTTAGGTGTACTCCAGGAGCACATATTCCCATTAAGTTTTATCCATAAGGAATGTGATTTGCATGCTCTTAAATCCTTTCATAGTGTGGAACTGTAGCATAGTGTAAGGCAGCATGCTCATAGTGAACTGGAACCCGTGTGTAGAAGGTCACTGGAAGGTGAGTCTTCACTAAAGGTCAGTGGCTATGACCTGTCCTTGGTGAAAAGCCAAATGAGCCATTACTGACAGTAAAGTTAAAACAAAGGGAGTGGGATAAGGGGACTGTGGGACATAATAAGCCAAATATATGGCTTGATCTGAGTTGTGGCTTGCCAATAAGTTAGTTTGCTGCTCGCATGGTTATAGTTGTAGAACTGTATTGCAGTATTATGAGCGGGTAGGATACTGATCTTGGCAATTTAGGAAAGTTAGAAATGGGTTTATATTGGTGATATAACACTAAATATGAATAACCCATTCAACAGACAATACTTCTCCAGAAATGGAAAAGTATGATGTTTGTTAAAATGTTTGAGGTAAACACGAAGGCATGCTGTTAGCTTTAGATGTATGGAAATTAGGCCAGATATATGGGGTTTTGCAAGGAAAGTGGTAGCCTGGGAATGGAGGAGAGGGTATTTTAGTCAACTGTGAAATGCCCGTTTAGCTGATCTCTATAGCATAAGGAAGCGTAACAGGCCAAGTTACATTTTGACAGCCGTTACCACCATCATATTCTGATCTGGCAGCCATGTGTTTTTACTGATGAACAAACACAGCAGCTTTTCCAGGTAAGTGCACATACTCATACCATGAAGTAAATACATTACACAGCAGAAGAGGGAGAAGATAGGAAAATGAGTATTATATTGGGACACCCACATTCTAAACACCTGTACCAGTATTGCATGACCCAGAGTGCACACTTGTGATAACATTTGTTTGTTTGTTTTGTTTTTAATCCTTTTAACACTAGGTCTACCCTGAATTACAAATCACCAATGTTGTTGAAGCCAACCAGCCAGTTACGATTCAGAACTGGTGCAGGAGGGGCTGGAAGCAGTGCAACGGTCACCCGCATATTGTGGTTCCCTACAGGTGTTTGGGTGAGTGACTGAGTTTCAGATTTTTGTTTCTTCTGCTCTTTGGGTTTTCATTCTCTTCAAGAAAAAGATAGAGAATCTACTTTTATATCTCTGTATTATCATTTTCTCAGAGGTGGGTTTTGTCCAATTGTCCAGTCCTTTGGAACTGCATTAACTAAAGAGAAAGTAATCCTGCTCTTCCTGATACTATTTTCATGAGTGACTGAAAACCAGACTTGTGCAAATTCCGGGAATTTTTGACATTATCTATCTTCTCCCCTCTTTCTCTCCTGTATGTGCATCCAATTTAGGTTTTTTTGCTTATAAGCTATCTTTTCCCTAAATAAACACTCCCCCCTGCGTTGTTTTTTGCATATCTAGTACTTAGTTTCTTACTGTAAAAGACAAAGGGAATCTGTTTTTATTGAAAGCAGACAAAAGATAGATTATAATTTCCCCTGGTTTTCTGCAACTTTATTTTTGTAGCAGTTGCTTACTGTTCTCCCCTGTGTCCTTGGTTCTTTGAATCAATTCACTAATTTTAAAGGGAGGTTCAGTCCTTTTTAATTCTCCTCCCCCCCCTTCGTTAACCTTTACGTCTGGCAGCATTTGGAAACCAGAATCATGTTAATTTGTTGCTTTCATTAATATTCTAGGCACAATTTTTTTTTTTTTTTAGATTTTTCCATGAGCTTTTTAAGTACATGGTGTTACCACTGCCATTTGAATAATGATAAATTGGCTGCCTAGTTCCATGTTTAAATGCTGGCATTCAGAGTTGGAACTTGCTTTTCTACTAAGCCAGCTAAAATGTGTGGAAAGCAACTTAGGACAGTTATTCCATGAAATAAATAATGAAAAAAACCCAGAAAATACACAATCTCTCTAGAATTTTTGTTCACTTGTGTAGAATAGGTAAAACACACAGCATGTTCCACCTGATGCCCAGGCAATGAGTGTGGCAACTTAACAAAGATAGGACTGCAGAGTGACTAACAAGCATGCTGCCACTGTGGTCAAAGATGCCAAAAACAGCAGATGTGCAAAATCTGTACTAAGAAGGATCAGGGAAATTTTATTGTTCAGTAAAGTTTCTAGATGTGATGTTTGTTTGTATGAATATAAAGTAGGTGCCTCTATGCCTGCAGTTTATTGTTGTTGATGCTACTGTAAGTAAGAAGGATTAGTTTATTCTGAGCAAAAGTGTTCAAGAACCCAAATTGAAGACTATTGATGGGGGGAAGGACCTGCTTCTAGTAATGTGAATCCTACTGTGGAAAGGAATCTGATGTTTTTTGTGTGTCTCCCAGTCTTCTGTGTGAGTTCAGTTGGTCACTTCCCCCAAAAATTGAAATGCTAAAAGAGCCATTCTCTTCTATGTTTTGTTTACTTCTACATAGTCACAATAAAAATGGTAGCTCATAGTGTAAATGTACTTGTAGAGCCAGATAAGCAACTTGTTAGAGGTGAGGCAGAATTGCAGTCTCACCTGACTTCATCATGATATATTGGATCAGATTCCACATGAGTGCCCTTGCACTAATTAGACATGTGATGGAAGAAGATCAGACCAGTCGAACAGAAAAAACCAAATTTTTATTATTTATTGTATTGTCATTGTAAGAAAAGTGCTGAATTATGATCGGGGAACTGTTACACTCAGGACTCTCTATGCTTACGTAGATTTGGTCAGTGCCCTGGAGAACTTAAACCTAATTTAAGATAAAAGACAATGTCATCACAAGAGCAAATGAATATAAATTGGCCATTTATAAATTTAATCTGAAAATTATAAGAAAGTTTCTACAAGAGTAAGGAGCTCCAGCAGTCTTCTGGTAGAAGGAATAAGAAGTCCAGTAATTTAGAAGGAAGTTCATAAATTTTTGAACAGGACTATATGCAGTTCCCTGCAGGAGTAAGAAACTGGGCTTGGACTTTAAAGGTATCTTTCCTGAGTTGTGGTTTTGAATGAAAAATTATTGGGAGTTGAGTGTCTTAGGTAGCAAAGTAGGCTTTGCTTGCTGGAGGCACAAAAATTTAAAGACATTTAAGCACCTCATGCTCATTAATGCTTTGAATTTAGCTCTCATTTTCTTTTCTAAAATCACCCCATATGCTATTTTTTTTTTTTGGTCTGATTTCCTTTTAACTGAGGCTTATGCAGTTGTGTCTGCCTGTGTGCTTGCCATCCTTCTCCAGTGCTGCTACTCAACTTTTGACCCTGTTGGAATAAAACTGATAGAAACAACTACCTTAGATACTGATGTTCCTGAGAGTTTATTGGAGGAAGAACAGCCACATATTTACATCCATTGGAGGAAGAATAATGAATGTGGCCATTACCTGTCATTTCTTTATTGACCAGCCTGTGGCTTGTTGCGTATGGTTAGACTTTCTTGCACACAGTGAAGGTCCATCAGAGGAAGAGGCTGGAGGAGTGGATTGTTTTCCCACATGTCAGGCTGGGAGTATAGCCCATCATGGGAAGTCTGGCTTGCTTAGTACGCAGCAGCGGGGTATTCAGCTATGGCTGGCAGCCCACTATGTCCACTCCTGTTAGCTTGCTGCATTCATAGGGGTGAAGCTGAACCTGGTCATGAGATGAACAGATCCTCTGAAAAGAGCAGAAATCTTGAAGGGGGGAGGGGGGGGAAGTGTTTGGAGTTTTTAACAAAAGCTGTTCATGTACTTTTCCTGTTGGACAGTTACCCTTTTTATTTATTACTTTGATTTTTCTGTAGTCTAAAAGTTGTGGTCAGATATCTTAAATACTCTTGCCGTGTTTTATGTCAAGGGTGCAGACTGGAGGCCAGGAGGTTGATTGAAGTCAGTCTGTCAGCACGTAATGGCTTTGACAGATTATCTTCTTCAATAATTTTACACAATATCACATTGAAATTATATATATATATATACATTTTTAAAACTAATCCTGTAGCCTGTGCAGCCAGTTCAGTATGAGGACACTGATTTTATTATTTTGTCACCATAAGCAATACTATGTCTATCTTGGAATACTTTTTCCTAAATCTTACTTGTTACAGAGTTAAGGAGTCCTGAGAGCTTTTTTTTTTTATTATTTTCCCCCTTCTCTCCTGCTAATACTTCTTCAATGTTAAAAGCTGAATTTTCTGCCTGTCAGCTCTGCATGTGCCTCAGCTGTCCTTGGTGTGGTAGCTGCTAATGGGCAATTTCAGAAGTTCAGCACTGGCAGCACTCATTCCTCAGTAATTTTAGTGCAGATAGACCCTTGGTGTAGACCACTGTTAAATCCATTGACTCTGAGAAGAATTAAGATGCCAGAAGTTTGGCAGTGGACAGCTCATTGCAGGGTTGAGTGTTAAAAATTTCACTTTACTGTAAGAGTCACTTTAAATATCTTGAGTCAGCTAATAGTTTCTTTCATCTTGACATTTATTTTCCACAGAGGTGAGAAACAGTGAGTGCCAGAAATATGTCTACTTTCAGGCCAGAGCATCTTCACAGTCCATTTGCATCCCAGCCTTCAGCCGAGGCTTTGTGATGTGTAGAGAGTATCACTGCAGCACTCTGCTGCTCCATGAGCATTCTCTCTGAGAATTGTGCATGATGGTAGTTACTGCAGCTGTTTGTAGCAGTATACTTCAGTACTGATGATTAGGTTTATTAGATTACACAGCTTCATATTTTCTTTTAAGTGAATGAAACTAAAGCATAGAAGTGGTAATTTAAATAAGGCAAAATGATAGCCAGTTTTTTAAGTCAGCCATTTGTCTTTGCATTGAACACATAAATATGCCCCCTACAAATGTTTTAATTTAACCCAAAGAAGAAAAGCATAACTGGTTTAGTTTAATTTTAAGGTATGATTTTGTGCCTGTGTGCAGGGCTTTGCAATGTTCTTAAAACTTCAAGATTTGAGAAAATGTTCCCGGGCCATAGATCTGATTTGCCAGTATATTCACTGCATGCTTCCAGGGACACAGGGGATTGCTGTACAGTTTCAGTTCATTGAAGAGGAGAAACTTCTTGTTTAGAGAAAATTGTCGAGTAAATTTTGGTTACCTTTCTGAACAAACTGAAGGCATTGGCCTTGAGACTATCTTTGTCTTCCTGCTTTTAGAAAATGACATCTTCTAGAGTTTGTGTGTTATTGGCTCGAAGCTCTGTTAGCCATCTTATGACAGAAATAGGAATCTATGTGGATATTTAGGTCTCTTGAATGATGGTGTCAGACTGCTATCTTCAAGGGCAAAAAAAACCCCTGGGAGTTGACTTCTTTGTTGTGTTGCTGTGGGGTTTGTTTGTTTGTTGTTTGGGGTTTTTTAATGTGTTTGTTTGTTTGTTTGTTTTATTGGTTTTGTATGTTTGGGGTTTTTTTTGTTGGTTGGTGTGGGGTTTTTTGTTTGTTTGTTTTGTTTTTTAGTAATACAAGGATTAAAGAGTTAAATTACGGTATTTGAGGGAGCAGTATGCTGCTTGACACTGAGCCGTGCATGTGTTTTAGTGCTCAGTGGTAGCTCATGGTGAGCCATGAAACATGCTGGCAGAAGAATTAAGATCTGCAGCGCTTCCTTGGCATGGTGTTGGGTGTGTGTGCTGGCATCCTCACACCTGCATCATGCAAAGAACAGGTGCTTTTAAGGCTGAGCCCTCCAGAATGGTAACATTATAAACTTGCTGTGGGGCACAGCTGCAGGGTTTCATCAGGCAGTGCCAAGAAGATAATAATTTCCACTTAGGTTTGTGGAAACTCTTCTTGAAAAATAGGTTGGCCACAAACCTGGCCTTGTTAACTTTGGCAGGATATCTACCACTGGCTGCAGCAGCAGTGCAGGGTTTCTGCCAGTGTTAGGGCAGTGTGGGCAATAAGCAGTTCTGGTTTGCTCTCTCCTCCCTTCACTTCCTGCCTGAGGAAAAGCAGCTGGTGAATTTGTGCAGTGGGGGCTGTGAAGTGAGGTGGTTCGCTCTTTGTTCCCAGCTGGCAGCAGGAGCGGGCATCCTTGTCCCAGTGCTGTGATTCTTTCAATACCTTGGGTACATCTAAGGCTGTGCTTTTCTGAATAGATGACATTTCATTTACTGTTAGTGAAATACACCCCAGCTCAGCTGCTTACGGTGCACCGTAGCCCTGGAGAGCGAGGAGAGGTGAAGTTACACAGATGTTTGTGGGTCAGTACGTGGGCATGGCAAACAGACAGCTTCCCAGTGGGGCACAGGGGAATTGCCAGGAGAGTGGTTAACCACACCGTGTAGAAGTGCTTGCTTGCATACTCTTGTGTGACTCTGCCATTTTCCTGCTAGTGTATGCTGCGAAGCACTGTATTCAGCCCATGTTGGAAGGATCCAGATGTATTGGAATATCGTTATGTATGGAACCTCTGTCAGTCAAAATGTGATTGCTTGCAATCAGTTGTTCATAAACAAGTGGATTAGGTTATATGACAAGTATATTTTGCTGTTTGGTTATGTAGTGAAAAGCTGGCTTCTGTTTCTGGTTTTAACAAAGACATCTTGGAAAATATTTATTAACTTGTCATACTTTGTTACTTTAACAGCCTATAAAGTTAACCCCTTGTCGATGTCAGAAGAAAAGGTGTACTCAAGTTCTGATACACAGACCTAGCCAATTACACCAAAGCAAACACTGAGGTTAGGTCTAGAATGAATCATTTAAATATATGTAATTGACAGCTCTTTTGGTTCATATGGTAGTTTACTTCCAATTTTAACGGTGGGATTTTTTGTCACACAAATGTGTGAAATACCTGTTTACTTCTGCTACCTGTCAGTACTTGCTGTTTGCTTTTCCTCTCAGCTCACTGTCTATTGCACCTATTTCTGATCACAATGGCAAAACTTTTCTGGATGCTTTGGGAGCGCTTTCCACTGACTTTTCCATGCGGTGCCTGATTAACAGAATGATATTAAATAATTGTCATGGAGTTTTCTTGTCCCTGCTGGTTTAGCTATCCGCCTCCAGCTTGCCTTAGTCTCCGCTCAGCCATGAGAGTGATGCAGACAAGCCTCACACCACACTCTTTTCCTAAAATAAAAAAATGCACTTAATTTCACCTACATGACTACATAGTGTCTAGTTTTTTTGACAGCAGTAGCTGACAGGAAGAAGAAGATCTCCAAAAGTACTGATAATCTGAATTGCTTAGTGGGGAGACCACGGGTAAAGATATTCTAGGTGCAATGAAAGTGGCAACTATGCATTGGGAGATATATTTCATCTCTCTTCTTTGCTCCCTCCCAGACAATATTCCTGCCTACTAGTGGTATTTTTGGTACAGAGCTGGCGGGCGGATGAGAAAGCCCTGCCTGCACAGCCTAGGCACACTTTTCTTTGTGAAACTGCAAGCGCTGCAGGGATAATTAGGTGTCCTAACACACTGGCTTCCTTCCACTGCAGCAAAGCCTTGGCAGGTGCTCCCTAGCCAGGTCCCTGCCCAGGTCCAAAGCCACATTTGGCTGCGCGCTGGCCGCTCTTCGGCATTGAGCCGGCAGAGTTCTCTCCAGCGTCTGTGTCCTCGCGGCTGAGCTGATTGCGGCAAGCTTTTAGAGTCTCCATTCCTGAAATGTGTTCTTAAATGCCCTTCTTTGCAGCAGTGTAATTAAGAGCATGCCCTGACATGCTTTGTTGAATAGAAATGGTTTTATGTTATACCTGAACTCTGTTGGCCTGAATTTTATGGTCAGCTTCTGTAACAGAGAAGAAAGTGGCTGTTAAGCATCAGTTGGGTTACTGATCATTTGTACAAACAATAATGAATAACAAAAAAACAACCAAACAAAAATAACCTTTTTCATTATAATTCTAAGCAGCTGTATTGCCTCATGGCTTAGAACCATGTCTTTCCAAGTATTCTCATCGCAGACAGGACTGTATAAACAGTTAAAATGGCCTTTGGTGTTTTTCAAGGATCAAAATACCATCAGCTGGAGACAGAGGTGGGGAGTGGGCAAAAAAATCCAGAATGAGATTGCCCACCAGTAGCATGAAAGCTTCCTCTGGTAGTCACAGATCTCTTTCTGGAGGCTTCCACCTCCTCACTTGTGCCAAGCACTGTTGGTTTTTTCAGCTGTTGGTTTAAACAGATCCTAGCTAAAGGCATGGAAACCTTGATGTGAAGAGATAAAGCAAAATTATCATTCTGGTGGTAACCAGAATCTATCTTTATGGATGACTAAGAGTAAATATAAAACATCTTATTTTTGTATAATAAGCTGAGGAGAAGAAACAAATCTGAACTCATGTGTTTCTGTGCATTTTTAGGGTCCATATGTTTTACTTGTTTTGCAACTGCAGTAAGGTTCTTGTAAGAAAAGGATTTGTGGAACAGGTTGCTGCACAAGAAGTTTTTGAGATCTTGAACATAACATCTCTGCAGATCTACTTGTAGAGTAGTAAAATAATTCCTCATAGGTAAACATTGAAAGGGGGGTTTACTTTGCTCTTTGCAATGGACAGAGGAAAGCAGAATGGGTCATGTATACACCTCAGAGACAGCTCACAGGTAGTGGTCACTGGTATGTGAAAGTCTTCTCCATAACTATCTATCCGTTAAAGACATCATTACAAATTGAAGAAATACTGTGGGGTGGTGGTTGTTTTTGGTTTTGGGTTTGGTTTGGTTTGTGTTGTGTTGGTGTTTTTTTTTGTCGTTGTTGGTTTTTTGTTTGTTTGTTTGTTTTTGATTTTTTGGTTGGTTGGTTGGGGTTTTTTGGGTTTTTTTTAAGGGTTTGTTTTTGGTTTTTTATGTTTAGGAGCTTGAAAAGGTAAATCAGCTTTCTGTTTGAATGACCAATGCTAGTTGGGCCAAGTTTTCTGTCTCTTGTAACTCTGCCCAGGCTCTCTGAGTATGTCAGGGATTAAAAGCAACATGCTTTTGCTTTTTCTTCGCTTCCTTATATAAAATGAGTCAACTATAAAAAGTAGTGCTGAAGAAGAGTATTACATTAGTAAGGTTTAAAAGAGCTCAAAAATTAGAAAAGGGGGAAGCTAAGGTGGCCTTCTGACCACAGTTTGACCCTTCCTGTGCAATTGCAGGGCTACCCTGTTTGCTTGCCCTGTCCCACTGTGTGCACCTCAAAGAGTTATTAGGTGGTTTCTTCTGACTTCCTGGATCAACCTCTTCCCCAGCCTTAGTTACTGCTCACCACTCAAATCCTGCCTGGAGACAAAACTAGTGTTCCACTCTGAAGTTTCTCTAACCTTACCTGAACACTTTGTGGAGACAGAGGTTTAGTTTTATAAAGGTCACGAGAGTGAGGAGTGTCATCCCTAGGTTGCAGTTGGAAGGCTGGAGAAAGGCTGGGGAGAAGCTTTGGAACGAGAAGTATCTGTTGATAGTTGGGCTCCAAAGTGTTAAAGCTCTTGAAACATCGTTCCTATGTATGTGTGTGTATGTACACGTGCACACAAGGGATGTGTGCTTCTTTGTGAAGCATACACATCTATTTGGTTTTGATAGATGTCTGCATTCTCGCACATACACAACCTGTGAGTAATGCATGAAACCACTGTGTAAGTTTCATAGCTTGTTCATTGTATGCATCCAGCTTTTGGAACGAGACAGACCAGGAACTGTTCATCTAAGTGTCTTTGTAGTGCCATAGAGCTGATTCATGTTTCTTTTTTTTTGGTATTTCAACTTCTTTACTTAATTTTGCAGTGGGAGAATTCTGCTAATTAAAGTGTGTTGTTTGCTTAGCCTTTTAGGAAGGGAAGATGGGGAGAGGGAGAGAAAGGAAGTGTACATCTTACCACATGTCATTAAATTGATTTGCATATGAAGCAACTTCCCACAGATTTCTGTCACCTAACTGAAAGCGCAGTGGTGAGATCGCATACTTCAATGCATTTTGGCCTCAGAGGAAGATTGAATGTCGCCAAGATTTGATGCAATTGTTAACTGCAAAGGAAGAGTCAGTGATGGGAATCACAGAATATTTCTAAAAGGTGCTAGGGAAGGTCCTGGAAATACATTCAGTAATCCTGTTTGAGGAGGTAGAGTTGTGCTTTTTTGCAATACTGAACACCTAGGAATATTGGGCTTGTGAATGAGTATGATACTGAGCAAGAGGCTTTTTTTTTTTTTTTTTTTTTTTTTTAAGAAGTAGGCAGACAAATGGGTAGTGTGTCTACTTTGATTTTTCAAAAGAAATTTAACAAGGTCCATTACCAGAAGCTATTAAAGAAATTAATCTACCATGGAATAGAAGAAAAAATTCTTAGGTGGGTGAAGAAGAAGACAGATTAAAAAAGGCAGGAATTAATGGTCCATCCTCAAGGTGGAGAAGGGTCACCAGTAGAATCTCAAGGGATCAGTTCTTGTGCCTGTGACATTCAAAATATTTGTGATTTGGAAAAAAGGGTAAATAGAGAGGTGACCCGTTTGATGATGACACTTAAGTTATTCAACATAAAATTAATAAAGGCAAACTCTGAAGAATTTCAGACAGGTCTTTTATATTGATCCGGAGATTAAATGTCAGGCAAAAATTTATGTAGTGCACATGGAAGAAGCACAAAATAAATTAATCTTTTCTTAGTTTATTTGATGATAATGTGATTAGCCTCAACTTCTCAGGACTGAGACCTTGAGTATTAACAGCTTTGTGAAAACATAGGTTCATTAGTGCCAAGAAATGCAGTGTTAGGGTTTATTAGGAAGGGAATGAGGAACAAGATGTAGAACATAACTGTACCACTGTGCCAGTTATGGACTTAGCTGTATTTGTGAATGCTATGCAGTTCTGGTCTTCTTCATGAAGTATAAACTGGAGAGTTTAAAGAGTGATGGTGAGTGCCTGGAGTATGACACAGCTCCCATGGAAGAAATTGCACAGTAAATTAGAGCCTTCCAGCATAGAAGGGAAGATGCCTGGAGGCTCTGACAGCACGCTGCGAAGTTATTAGTAGCTTGGAGAGGATGTATTAGGAATGGTCATTGACCTTACCTTTCATGATGAGACCTTGGGTTATCAAATGAGACTAGCAGGATCCAGGCTCCAAGCAAACAAAAGTCATTGCGTAGTTGTATACTTTTGTTGTACAGTGTGTATGTTCCTCATCCCTCTGCCACACTGTCTTGTGAATGCTGAGAGCCTACAAAGATTCAAACCCCAACAGGACAGCTCACTACAGGATAACTCATCAGGTGTTAGGTACCTTAGTCTTGTGACTGTGGAGATGGTGGTGAAACACAGTCTTGGGGAAATACTGCCACATGCTCTTCTACACTTTACACCAATTTTTGACGTTGTGTTGTAGGTACCTGCTGTTGACCCCTTGAGCAAAAGGGTTTTTTTGGACTGAGATAGGCATTCTCATGCTTATATGAGTTTCTTTCCCATATCAAAGGGTGCTTGTCATCAGACTTCTTAGCCCTGTCCCCTCTAACCTGCTGCTTTTCTGCTTTCCTGTATCTCCAAGGGCTGCTACCCCTGTCCTGCTCTTCTCACTGAGTCTCTCTCACTTTAGGCGTTCCAGCCTTGCTCCCTTTTTTAGCTCACCAAGTGCTACTGTCTTGTCCATCAACATTCCACTCAAGTTCCCTTGCCCCCAGGCACTGATGATTCTGAGTAATCCTCTTCCTAGCTTTGGCATCCATCTCCTCTCAGCATCTGCTATCCAAGCCAGTCTTACTTGTGCCCGCTTCCCAGCTCTTCATCAGCTCTGACACACATCTGCAATCATTTCACCTCTCACTTGATGAGCCATGCAGATGAGACCCTGTGATCCTTCTGAGGAGCAATGAGATCGGTCTGTTCTAGCACAAATGCCAGGTAGCACCTCAGAGGAAACAAAAAAAAAATACCCTTCTGTTCCAGCAAAAACATGCTCTGAGTTCTGAGCATTCTGATAGGTGTTTGTTCACACCTGACAGTCCTTCATCAGATGTAAAAAAAAAAAAAAAGGTATAATTGCCTCAACTTAGATTGTATTTCAACAAATTCCGATAAAACTTGCATTATTAAAGCCTTCTTGATGATTGGTATAGTCACAGACTGAGGGTTGTTTCTGATGTTGCTTCATTTGTGTTGAAGGACTATGTTGTTGCTCTGTCAGATGACCTAACTGCTGTGAGATACTCCACTTAAAGCTTAGCTAAACTAGGATGACTTTGTATACAAAAATGGTCATTGGTTTCCCCTTTGGTGGTATCTGATGAATGTTCTAAATGGTCTCTATTTTTCCTTTTTCACTGAAAAATGCAGATCTGTGATTCTGTGTTTCCTTATAACTGCATTTAGTTACTTTTAAAAAACAGACAAAACCATTCCAACGAAACAAAAACTGAAACAAACAAAAAACCACAAACACAAAGCACCTTGAGTCCTTAAAGTTTTTATTCTCCCCCTTCTCTCCACTACTTCTATATGTGGCTTAGCACATGAGATGAGCTGGGAACAGCCAAACCAACTCTCATTGCATGATACTTAAATTAGCAATGCTTCCAGGGTATCAGAAGTCTCTGGACAAAAGTTGTTCTTGTGCACCTTGAGTATGTTCTGTCTATGTTGGTTTATTTCATTACTTTCAGCAGTATTATTGTGCCCATGTAATTTAAAGGTGGTCTTGCATTTAAGCTCTTTTGCCTTGACTTTAAGTTCTAAAGTGTTTTCTTGATTCGGTATTGTTCTTTATATCACAGTACTTTAACCAAGACATCAGAATTACTTTTCACAAAAAATACGTTTAAAAATAGCACTGGAAAATGGCTCTTAGCTTGTTAACCATAGCAACAAAATTTTAAAAAACCTAAACAAGTACTATAGCCAACAGTATATGTGTTAGTTTTTTGTTGCCAAGAATGCTGTTTTGAATTGCTGTCATTATTTGTCTTTTTGATTTAGGCAGGCAAAACTCTGAATTAAGTGGCTTCCTGTGAAAGGTCTTTTGTCCTCCATTAAGAGACTTTAGGCATGTGTTTATTAATATGCTTTTAAATTTTCATCCTTAGTGGATAGCCTGGCTTTTGGGGAAAGGTCACGTCACTGAGCTCATATGTAACCTTGGAAAAGTGTTTGCAAAATATGTAGGAAAGAACTTGGGTTAATTTTCAGGAAGGTCTTTCTCATTTAGGGCACGTTACCCTTCAGGCAAAAGAGGGCTGGTAAACTAGTACTTAGGATGTGACAGTGCAGCGCCTCAGCATTTATTTGCCATCAAAGGATAAATTGTCCGTAAGTGGCATGGAGAGGCACGGCAGCATTGCACAGCAGTGTGGAGGTGTGGCAGCATTGCGGGGCTGTGCTTGAAGTCCTGGAAGTCGCTCAGGTCTAGCATGTGTTCCTTCATCAGACCTCACTGCTGACAGCCTCTGCATGGAGAAACAGGTACAGCCTCACATCAGCCAGGCTTGGTAACCAGCAACATTCCCATGAAATGGCAAGCTGGGATTTGAGGGCTGCAGGGCGGCATCCACAGAGT
Organism: Megaceryle maxima; assembly: GCA_024605025.1. Taxonomy (NCBI): domain Eukaryota; kingdom Metazoa; phylum Chordata; class Aves; order Coraciiformes; family Cerylidae; genus Megaceryle; species Megaceryle maxima. The sequence goes on along the minus strand of JANHGN010027501.1, from coordinate 7,822 downwards.
TGTGCTGGGATGACACCGGCCATTTTCATGTTGGACAGATTGCTGAGCTTGGGAGTGTGTCCCTAGGGAAAGTTACAGCACTTCATGCTTGTGTAAACATCCGAAATCTTTGCAAGATGAACATGGTGACATTTGAAGGTCACACATGCTTCAACACTTTCAGTCCCTTACCCACAAGCACAGGCATCTTTATCATGCAAGCAGAAATTCCCTTTGGGGACCTTTCAGAGGAAAGCTTATACTCTGATCAATAATAAAAACTAGTGTGTTAACAGGAGACATTTTGTGTTCAAATGTGGGGGTTTATTTTCTTGTGGAAAACTGCAATGGAAAATAGAAGTTGAGAATGGTTGTATAAGATCCGTAAGAAAGAAGCATCCATTAACCATCTAGGAATTCAGGTTTTGATGAATCCACAGAGATAGTAGATTACCTTTGAAATGGAAAAGCAAGCTGGTTTTGTTACACTTGTCATAGGATCTCCTACAGTTACTTACTTACTCCTGCAGTTACTTTTGGTGTTCTGTTTTTTTCAATAGAACAATCCCAAATGCTCTCAGTTCTTACTTTTGATGACTTTTTGGTTGTCTGTTGTTTGTTTTTATTTTAAAGGTTGCTTCTCTTGAAGCTCTTTATATTTGCACATGTGGTTTGTCAACAGCCCTGAAAACTGAGAGCTGAGTAGACTACAACTAGCAGCCCTCCCTCTGACCCCTCCTCCAAAAGCAGTAGAACAGGAGTGTATTTTTTTTTTTTAAGGAGCTATTTTGATCTCACTGTGTGAGATTTTTGTGCTCAGGAAGCTGTTTGGAGGTCAGGCAGGGGGATAAGTGGTTAGGATGGAGGTGGATGGTCCAAGGAGCCTCCATCTTGCCCTGGGATAACTGGGGGGCTGCTGATGGGGAGGCACCTCTGTCACCTCTGGAGTGAGATGTTACTGCCTTTCTACCATCTGCCTGCCTGCCAATCTTGTCTGGCCTGTTAGTGTAGTGGGTATCATGAGTTTATGTAGTTTGCTCATTCTTGTTATAGTAAGATAAAGAATGAACTATGGTACCCAGGGGTAGGAATGTACTGACTTTCACTTACCAAAGAAAGCCTCTGATGGGATTGTCTGGGTGGGGTTTATTTATTTATTCTCCATGAGAAGACTTGCATTGGTTTTATTTGAAAGGGGCTGTACTAGACTCTTCTCTGCTTCTGCCTTCACTGGGTTAAAAATGAAGAAACATGCCAGTGCAGGGGAGTTCCAACATGATGGAAGTGAAAAATCTCATTCTGCAGAGCAGCGGTACGTGGCCAGTTTTGTTTTAAACTTCGTAGGCTTGATCTATTACCAGCATAATACTTAATACCCACAACCTGCTTGTTAACAAAAATAAAGCTAATAACTTTAATACTCCATTACCTTGAAGAATTGCTGCTGATTTACTGATTATGGTAGTGTCTTTTCTCATGAGTGGTTTCATCTGTTTTAGCGAGTGTATGAGGAGTTCTGCATTTTGATTTTGCTGTGAATTTAAACTTTATTCATATGTTTTGAACTTTCTTACTGACCTGTAGGTTGAGAAATAATAGTAGAGTTTTTCAGTATGTTCAGAACTGTGTGGAACTTTTTCTTAATGTTTGCTAAGGGAACTTAAATGGGAATTTGTTCCAGTTAAATAGGTGAACCTGAAGCTAATACAAAATGCTTCAGTTTTGGTAGAACATAGGAGTATTCCTCAGACAAAAATTATCATCTTTCTTCTTAACCTCCTGAATTTTTTTGTTGTTTTCCATGCAGGATTTATTTGTGTGCACCTAAAAAATTGCTAAGAGTTTTATCTTAGTTACAGACTAACTGATGTACTTAATTTGTCCACCAGAAATACTTCCAAATTATTCAGCTTCAAATAAGGATAGCAAAAACCTGTGCTAGGGATAATGAATAAGAATCATGATTATTCAAAATTATTTACTTCCTGCATTAATATGTTTGATCTTTAACTCCCAGTGGCTTTGCAGTAAGTTCTTGATGTGTGAAATATTTAAATTACCCCATTTTTTTTTCTATTAGATCATTGCAAATAGGTCAACAGAAAATTGAATAAGAACAACTTGATATCAAAGTTAATTTTGGTAACACAAATTAATTTTGGCTCTGTAGTAATAGCGTCTTCTACTTATTTTTTTCCAGAAGGTACTTAGGTGAATACATCAGCAGTGTCTGCTTCTTAGGAAGTCTGGTTATCCATGCTTTGAAGGAGACTGATTTTTATTTTAGTTTTTCTCTTCACTGTTCTTCACTGAGTTGGTCTTACATATGATATGTTTTCATACCTTTTTATTGTAGTTTAACCAAGGATGCAATTTCTTAATATTGTTATTTTGTCAAGTCACTCTCTTCCCCTCATGACTGTTCTTAATCTGTTACAAGATTATTATTTTTTAACAGCTCCCTGTGACTATAGCTGTTTGGAACCAGCTCACCCACCAGAGATTACAAACCCTTTGGGAAAAGGACTCATTTACAGTTTCTGTGTTACTTAACACAGGAACATCCTGCCCTGTGACTGAAAGCCCGTATTTCACCTTACAGTACAAATGAGAAACAATCAACAACATGCATATAATCCTATAGCTGAAGCTGTTGCTTTTGACATGTTTTCTGGGATTTGTTTGCTTGGTCTATACTAAATATGTGGTAGGAAAACCTCCTTTTATGTAACATGGACCTTTTTTGTGTATGCATTTATTTTTCTTTTTGGAGAAGAACCTTCAGGAATATTTCCTTCTTACATTAAAATCCCTGATGAGTTCTTTATTCAACCTAAAATTCATCTCCCTGTGTATAGGGCATTTTTATTATGTCTGTTTCATAACTTGGTTAAGATTGAATTCAATTACATAATTTTTCTTCAGTGTGGGAAGAATGGAAGTCTTTCGGGCAGGATTTCCATCTGATGATGCCTGCACTGCCACTGGGAGGACAGTAGCCATCTGTGAATGCTTTGCCAGCCTAGAGTTGGAGGAAGCATTCAGAGGTTGAAGGTTCTGGGTTTGTTTGTCTTTCTGCTGCCTGTCCTCCAGCCTACCTCTTGCAGCTCATCTCCGTTCAACAAAGATCAGCTGACAAATGGTTTTGGTGAAATGTAAACTGAGCCAACTAAATGAATAATCCCAAAAGTGCCTTTCAGTAAGGGGTATCTCAAAACCCAGGTCTCTGATCTTGCTGGTGGCATGGTCACAGGTGTGGTAAAAATGGCAGAAGACTAAGCTAGAGGGTGCAGCTGAGGAAGAGGAGAGCATGGAGCCACCCTCTTCTGTGAGCAACATTGACCTGGGTTGGCCTAAGCCAATCTAAACCAATGTTACCAGTATGCACAATTTTTTGAGAACACACAAGCTCCTGGGCTCATCAGTGGCCTATGAAACACTGGGTACAGTGGTTTTTGGTAGTTGTCTTTGAGTTTTATACTCTCAGATAGTAGATTGAAAATAGAAAACACACCATGTATAGATCGTCATTGTATTGTTGTTGTAGAGCACTAAGTGATAAATCTTTCATGTTTCTTTTCCTATTGCAGATTGGGGACGGAGGGGGGGAGTCAAGCTTCAGTCCAATTACAGTGTAAACTTCCCTTCTCCATGTCCTTTTGCTCTGTTCTGTAAATGATAAATATTTTGATATGTCACTTTGTTCTCAATTGCTGTGGGAAACAAGGTTTTTAGATTGAAACTTGATTGAATCTTAATCTAACTGGTTTTTTTTTCTGTAGCCTACCCAGAACCTGTTTAGTACTGAATTTGTTCTCCTTTATTAACTAACAATGATCTTCCACGTTAATTTGGCATATCATAAAGGAGTAATACTGAAGTCTCGTATACCTTTTCTTTTTGTTAAACTCTTGAAAATGATAAGCAGCTGTAAAGTTTTATTTCAGTTTTCAGTGATGTAACTGCCCTTATAATTTACAAGATGTTACTTATGTCAAGAGTGTTTCAAGAGTAACTTTTAAAGTCTAATAAAAATGGAAGGTGTAATTTGAAGTTAAACTCTAATGCCACTTTGATTATGTATGAGCAATTCAGTGTGTACAGTTACGGTTATTTGGTCTGTTAAAACAGAATCAATTTACAGTAGTTTTTTGTACATTATCAGAGGTAAAGCTCTTAAGAAAAATTTACTCTACAATACCATGCACTCTGCTGAGGCCAGCTAGTATACTTAAGGGCATTGGAGAAGTGGGAATTGGAGAAGTGGGAGGATGCCCTTCTAAGCCTCCTGAGTGCTTTGAAGTGCTACCTATTTCTGTTTGTCCCCCTCCTCTCTTCCAGCGCTATGGCTTGTAAGGTGTCTCTGAGGTTGCTCATTGCCCCAAAATCCTGTTGTTGTCAACTGTTTGACCACAGGAGAAAGTACAAACGATGGCTTCCCTGTATTTTGACCTGTGTGCCACATCAGTTCTCTCAAGATTTCTGTCTTACCACATGACAGCTGTAGCTGGGGATCAAATGGGGTAAAATAACACCTTTGGGGAAACCTTACTGAAGAACTCATTGATGTTGCTTCTCATTTTGCAAAACTGATCTTTTATGAAGTACTGCTTAAAGCAAGGTCCTTGTTTTGCTGAGTTAGGATGTCAGCTTACTTGGCCTTCTCCTCTGATGTGACAGGTTCTGATTTCCAAGAGAGAATGGCCATGCTGCAGGAGGTGCCTGAGCACTTTCCCTACTCCAGCAGATCCCTCTGAGAGGGTCCTATCTTGAATCTCTTTTGGTAGCTATGCTCTGAAGCCTTGGTTAGGCAATGGAGTCCAAGCAGCATATCTAAGGAAAAGAGCTTTTACCAATGACAGTATGTATAAAAGTTGTATGTGAATAATTACATTCTGTTTAGGTGAAATTTTTCTTGTTAGCAGTTTGAATTCAAAAGCAAGCAAGCAAGCAAGGAGGCACCTCCTGTTCTGTTTGGTCAGTCTTGACCTGAGTATGTTGAGGGCTGGAGCTACTCTCTTATGAGGACAGGCTGAGAGAGTTCAGCCTGTTCATCCTGGAGAAGAGAAGGCTCTGGGGAGACCTTATTGTGGCCTTCCAGTATTTGAAGGGGGCCTACAAGAAAGCTGGGGAGTGACTTTTTACAAAGGTCCGTAGTGATAGGATGAGAGGCAATGGTTTGAAACTGGAAGAGGGTAGTTTTAGGTTGGAAATAAGGAAGTTCTTAACTCTGAGGGTGGTGAGACAATGGAACAGGTTGCTCATGGAAGTTGTGGGTGTTCCATCACCGGATATGTTCAAATACAAGTTGGATTGGGCCTTGAGCAAACTGGTCCAGTGGGAGATATCCCTGCCCATGGTGGGGGGTGTGGAACTAGAGTGATCTTTAAGGTCCCTTCCCACCCAGAGCATTCTGTGATTCTATGTTGTGTTTTTATTGGCAAGGTGTCTCCTGTGCTGGACTTCAACAGGAGCACTGAGAGATGGGATAGTCCTTCTGGGGAGTTAAAGCAGAGGTACTTGTGTGGGAAGAGGCTGAACCACCAGGAAGTGTTGCGCTGGTGCACTGTCCCGATGTATGTTCTCCATTTTTATTTACCACCACAGCTAATGAGCTAGCTGGAATGCTGCCCTGCTGCCAACATTGGAAGAATTGCCCAGAGTAACATCAGTTACTCATCTGCTGCTTTTTTCATTCCTTACTACTAACCTCGCCTTTGAAGCTGCCTCCTTCCCGGTGTCGTGTGTAACTCCATCCTAATGGGATTTGGGGTCTTTTGAGCACTGTCTACGTGAAACACTTTGGCCAGCTTATAAGTTCCCAGAGAGAAAAGAGTAAGAATCATTTCAGCTCATTTTAGTGACCTATTGTCAAATGTATGTAAAAATACATGATATGCTGACTTTGATTTCTTTAATATCATTCATGTGTTGTCTTACTTGGGGCAGATGCTTTGCCCTGAAATTTTTTTCAGTGATGGTTCAGCTATACACTTTTGATTAAGGCCAGAAATCTGCAAAGGATTTATTTTAAAGAACAATCTTTTATAAACCTTTTCAGATGCATTAAAATTTTTTCTATCCCAGTGGTTAGTCTTGATTTATCCAATCTAATTTGGTCATCCTTGCTGTAGGCTTACAATATGATATATTTACTGTTCCTGTTCAGTTTAATGTCTTTCTTAGTGTTGCTTATCTTACTCTAAAATCCATTTACTCTCTCATTTTTTTTATCTGTTGATCTGATAAAAGGTATTCGAAGTAAAAAAAAAAAAAAAAAATTTATTGTTCTTCTAGTGTGGATTAGACTTAGACACTAGGCAGTGTTTCTGAGCATAAAGTCTGTGCAAATACTAAATAGTATTTTATCATACTGCTCCCAGTATTTGCATGTAACATACTGTTTATATTAATCCTTAAGGACAGGATTCAGGTCTCAATGGAACATGATGTTGCGTGTTAATCCTGACTTGTTTCATGTCTACAAGGAATCACAGAATGTTCAGGGTTGGAAGGGACCTTGAAAGATCATTGAGTCCAACCCCCCTGCCAGAGCAGGATCACCTAGATCAGGTCACACAGGAATGTGTCCAGGTGGGTTTTCAACGTCTCCAGAGAAGGAGACTCTACAACCTCCCAGGGCAGCCTGTTCCAGTGTTTGGCCATGCTTACCGTGAAAAAGTTTCTCCTTATGTTTACATGGAATCTCCTATGTTCCAGCTTGCACCTGTTGCTCCTTGTCCTGTCATTGGACATCACTCAGAAGAGCCTGGCTCCATCCTCCTGAAATTCACCTTCTACATATTTATAAACATTAATGAGGTCACCTCTCAGTCTCCTCTTCTCCAAGCTAAAGAGACCCAGGTCTCTCAGCCTTTCCTCATAAGGGACATTCTCCACTCCCTTAATCATCTTTGTGGCTCTGCGCTGCACTCTTTCAAGCAGTTCCCTGTACTTCTTGAACTGAGAGGCTCAGAACTGAACACAGTATTTCAGATGTGGCCTCACTGGGGCAGAGTAGAGGGGGAGGAGAACCTCTCAACTTACCAACTGCACCCCAGGATGCCATTGGCCTTCTTGGCCACAAGGGCACGTTGCTGGCTCATGTTCATCCTGCTGTCCACCAGAACCCCCAGGGCCCTTTCCACTATGCTGTTTTCCAACAGGTCAGTCCCCAACCTGTACTGGTACCTGGGATTGTTCTTGCCCAGATGCAAGACTCTACACTTGCCCTTGTTGAATTTCATTAAATATCCCCCTGCCCAACTCTCCAGCCTATCCATGTCTCTCTGGATGACAGCACAGCCTTCCTGTGTGTCAGCCACTCCTCCCAGCTTTGTGTCATCAGCAAACTTGCTGATTGTGCACTTTGTTCCCTCGTCTAGTTCATTGATGAATATATCGAATAGTACTGGTCCCAGTACTGACCCTTGAGGAACTTCTCTAGATACCGGCCTCCAACTAGACTCTGTCCCACTGACCACAACTCTCTGCCTTCTATCATTCAACCAGTTCCCAATCCACCTCACTATCCAATCATCCAGACCACACTTCCTCAGTTTAGCTGTGAGGATGCTGTGGGGGATAGAATCATTAGGGGTGGAAAGGACCTCTAAGATCATCAGGTCCAACCTTTATCTGAACATCTCTCTATCCATTAGACCAGAGCCTCAAGTGCTACGTCTACTCATTTTTTAAACACCTCTGGGGATGATGAATCCACCACCTCCCTGGGCAGCCTGTTCCAGTGCCTAACCACCCTCTCAGTAAAGAATTTCTTCCTAATATCCAATCTAAACCTCCCCTGATGCAACTTGAGGCCATTTCCTCTCGTTTTATCATT
>JANHGN010027500.1:0-34564 GCA_024605025.1 Megaceryle maxima | reverse complement strand
AACCCCCCCCCAAAACCCCAACCCCCCCCCCTCCCCCCCAAATAAAACCCCCCAAGAAATCTTGAGGCTCAGAAAGAACAATGATAACATAGTGAACAAAGACTACATTTTCAGAGATGGTCTTCCAGATAATTTCAGCACTAGGAATTCCTTACTAATAAGCCAAAGATGTAATTTTAATACTAGTCCTTCCTTATAACACCTGAGCTCATCTTTTTTTGGCTTAGCTAAATGTTTAACTATCAAGCCATTCAAATGGGGTGGTGCAATTTTCTCAGAGAATTCAACAAGTCAGCAGTAACAAAATTATAGGCATTTAAAAAAATTGGTTTATGTCACTGAAAGACAGAGCATGTTCCTCACAAGCCGGGGTAAATATCAAGGTTCTCTTATTTCTGTTATTTGTATTAATGTCTAGACTATATTCTCCAGTTTCAGTAATGGCAAAAAGTTCACCTCTGTGATGGAGGGGTGGGGATCAAAAGTTAAAATAAATTTTTCATCTGATTCCTTTGAGTCTTCAGCAGTGCAAGAGTTGTCAGTCTTGAGAGCTGGCACAAACATCCAGATTGCTCAAAGGAATGTAAAGGAAATGGGTCTAACATGAAAAAGGTAAATCATGCTTAAAGATGCTGCATATTTAAAGCTTAGAGAACCTCTGGCAAAAAGAGGACATTAGCTTTGTTTTCTACCAAAATAGTTTATTTTCTTTTTAATCCATGAGTAAATGGTACAATTAATTCTACAAAATTTCACTCTTCCTTCTCTTATTTTTAAGTGTATATTCCCACAGCACATACCCCTTTGTCTGTAAACCAACTACTATCTTGGACAGACTACTGTGCAGAAAAAGAGGATTTCTGTAATAAAATCTCTAAGAGTGTCTTTAACAGTTAATATAAAACATTTAAAGCTCTGCATTCAGAGCCTGCAGGAGAAAGAGTGAGATTTAAGCAGAAGTTACATCATTTCAAAAACACTTTTACAGCATTAGAAACTCTTTGTAAAAACATTATTAACTGCTACGATGGGGAACATGGCACATATGTTTATGTCAACCACAATTATGCTACTGCAGAGTGCCAAGGTCAGGGCTGATGAGCTACAGGAGAAGCTTGGTAGGATCCATTGCAATGGGAGATAACTGCATAATCAGTCCTGACTAGACAAGCAGAAACACCAGATACCTTGGAACCTATTTTCTCCAGGGATTGTGAACTGTAACTCAGATGTCACAGTGACTCAGTGGCCATACAGAGCTGCCTCTTTCTGTGCAAATATGATGGGACCAAAGGCTGCCTTTTGCAGCCACAGATGTAGGGTAGACCTTCAAGGAGCTCACATCCACCATTAAGAAGACCTGGGTGTTACAGAAATAAAGGCTGATGATGCAGCATGGAAGCAGAGCACTGCTAGTTTTCAATGCCTTCCAATCATTTATCTAAGGGAACATACAAGTTCAGGGAGAGCAATGTCTTTTCCATAGGTGCACTGGCTCTCCGAGTCTGCCCTTGATACCATTGACAGGATGAGCACTGGGACAGTGCTCAAGACACTGGGGCAGCTGCCACTGCTTCTACTCTGCATGTAGCTTGCTTATTCACCTTATTAAAAGCCCACTATGGGAGACTAGTAGGGAAGTACACTGAGATGGTACAGTAAGCGAAGATCTGAGGAGATACTGTGATTACCTGTAGTTATCCAATCTCTTGCCTTACCTAGAAAGTGGCATATCATTAGTTTTTCTTTCCTGTATCACCTTAAAAAGTTTAAAACTTAAACTCTTCTGTGAGATTGAGTGTAATGAGTACAAAGGTTTTTAATGCCAAGTACATCAAATACAACATAAAGCTGAAAAAATGTCAACCATACACCAATGCTGGCAACAAGGAACTGGACTCCAGGCTAAGGCCATGAGATAGGATTCCAAAGCCTTTCTTTTAGTGATAAGGAAATCATGTACTTGGAAGATCAAAGTGCCATTCAAGACAATTATCAGGACCCAAGGACACACAGCTCTTTGCTGAGGGGTGGGGAGAGAGAGAATATTGATGAGGTGATACAGGAAAAAGAATTCAGAGAAGCAGAAATAGAATTGTCTGGAAATGCTTAAGGTAGAAACCAGGCTGTGGTGTAAAGGTTCAACAATATATCTGATAAACACAAGATCTCTGCATTCTTTCTGCTTAGGCTTCCTAACAGACCTGCTAGTATGTTTTTAATTTTGTCATCACCAGCTTAAACATTTAATTATGAAGAAAGCCTGCAAGCACCTAGAACTCGCATTCAGTGCCTACAGCTGCAGTTTTTCTCTGAGTTTCCTACTCCTCATGTACTCAGAGACAAGAAAAGAAGATTACAGTAGCACTCAGGAAAACAAACAACAAATCACACAAACTTTCCTTCAGTCTCTGAATTTCATAAGAACTGGTGAGATGTCAAACAAATATAAAATATACCACTCACTTCTAACACTCAAATTTCAGACACATAAAAGTTTCAGTACAGAAACTTTCAATAGGCAGGTTGCGGGGGGGGGATAAATGAAATACATGAGAAGGAGGAAAACACAGTATAGAAGGTACTTGCATAGTAAGTATAAATCAGAAAATAAATGGAAGAATTTTATAACATCAAGAGCAAAGCAGCAATAACATCAATAATATTTTAAAGAAAAGCATGGGAAAGCTTGGTTTGTTTTTAATGAAGCAGTTCAGGAACAATTGCCAGAACCATCTGGAAACAATGAAAAGTATGTGAGAATTTTAAAGGGCCACAGAAGGAAAGCTCTCAGTCCTTTGTAAATCCTCTTTCTCCTGTTACTTGGATCCCTATGAGCAGGTCTGTTGTTGCATGACAGGAAGAATATACTTCCAGTTACAAGTAGAACATAAGAATTTAAGGTTCAGTAAAGCAAATATTTAGCAAGCATTTAGCAAGCAAGGGAGTTCGGTACTTCCTCCCCCTACCCCGCGCAGAGCAGATGGAGACAAAAGGTGAAAGGAGGGAACTCAAGAACACTGGAAACTAGTGGAATTTAATTGAGCAGCATCTAGACTTTTTTTTTTTACCCACAAGGTGTACAATCACAGCTTTTTAACACACTACAATTTATGTAGAGAAAACCACAAAACATACTCATTGATGATCTAGATAGCTACCAATAGCTCTCCCTTCACAAGCAATATCTTTGAATGGAAAAAAGTCTATGTACAGAACTCATTTCACCAAGTTTACTGTTAGGAATAGCCAACAGCCAATTTTAAAGGAAATTTGTACCAACATATTTCCTTTAACTGAAGAAATGAGGATTTCCCATATTATCTTAAAATGCTCTTTTTGAGGTTACTGATCAATTTGAAGATGAGCATTTTGTGTTCAAGTTGCCAAGTTGTTAATGCCTGAACTCAGTATGTGTTCCTTGTCTAAAACAGACTTTGTAAAAAGATTTATTTTATTTATTTTTAATAGTTGTAGGATCTGTGAGAAGGGGAAATTAAATTGGGAAGAAGCTTCAATTACTCAAGCAAATCTGATAACTCAGGAGTGAGATAAGGCAGAGATTTGATAAAAGAAACAGAAAATTGATAAAAAAGGGGGGTACAGCATTAATCTTTCTGTATCAGCAATTCACTGTTTCAGATTGCTGAAAGAATTGTACCTAGATGAATGAGATCATGTAGCCTTTGTCTCTTATAAACTAGACTAGACCTAATATTAATCTTTAAATATTTAATGAAGCAGGTATAATTGGCATAATTAGATGGTCTGATAAGATAGTCAATAGTAGTATTTGATAGCTAAGTAAGGCTGCAGAGATCATTATTTTGAAACACGAAGTCTGTTTCCCCAGGACAAAGATCAGACAGCAACAATTAAAAAGGTATTTGTTCAGTGCTTCAAATAAAGCAAAGATAATAAAGTGGTCTTCTATAGGAGGCATGCAAAGCAGTATATAAGGGTAAGCTGATAAGACCAAGAATTTAAACTGTAACAGAATAAACATGTTTGAGAAGTGTTAACACAGAGGGGGAAAAAAAAAAGTATGTTGATGATTGAGTGTGTGTACATGAATTTCCTTATTAAAAGGAAATAAACTTGCAAAGTTACTAGCTTGAAATCTTACAGGGACTCAGAGGAAACATTATGCCCCCAGCTAAGCAGCAGCTTACAGGACACAGTTCCACATTGATTAAATACATGCAACTTTTGCAGCTTGTTACTAAAAACAAGCTTTCCTCTTCAGACATCCAAAGTTTGAAAATAATAAAAAATACAGTCCCCAGGAAGCACATACTGCTAAGAGACATGAGCACAACAGAGACACCATAGAAAGAGGCAAACAAATCTGACAGGCAGCTGCAAGCACAGCCATGCTAAGACCTGTGGCTTCCCCAGTGAATTTTAGGAAGTATTAATGACTTCCTGGTGAGCTGCCTTGGGCATCCAGTGGTAGGGAAGGAGTTCCTGCAGTCTATGAAAGAGGCTACTGTTGTTCTTTAAGGGATAGAAAAGACTCTTCTTTATTCACCCATGCTGTTCCCAAGTAAAAAAATCAAGCAAAAATGTTTGAATGCTCTTCAGTTACCACATTCTCAATTTACTGAAAATGTGCTGTAACCTGAATTCATTAAGGTGAGAAGCTGGTCAGATACACCTACTCCCAATCACTGGTAATGCTAATGCCAGGGGAGATTTATTACTTTACACAGGAAAGCTTATGGCAGGCTGGAGCTTTGAACAGAACCTCTTGTCCTATACAGCTCCTGGTCCCCAATTGCTTAAAAAGGAACCTACTTCTTGGGTCAACTCAGAGTGATTCCTGTCAGTCAATTAATTTGATCTCCTGTTTGAATTACAGAAAGGATTTTAGCATGGATATCTGTTCTCTCTTTGTTTTGCTCTTGACCCCGTCGCATGGGAAAGTCTAGAATTTATTGCAAAATTAAAACTTGCAAGAGCACATCAGAAGATACCTGCATATACTTAAGACTACAGAACACTCATGTAAAAGTTGACAACTAAAATACATAGCTAAAGGGTTCTGTATTTGATTATTTTTTTGTTTTGTTTATTTTTCAAACACCTCAGTTTGAAGCGAAATCTTACCACAACCAGAAATGCTAGAAATTCTCCCTTGGTGAAGCAGCTGGGAGTAGCTGAACAAGTCTTTGAAAAATGCTTTCACTTTGAAAATCTTGGAGAAACCTAAAGCTCACTCTTCCCCCCCCACCCCCCAAATGATTCAGCATGGTTAGCAGGGCATATATAAAAACATAGGACAGGATAGAGGGTAGAAGTATTTTGTGAAAGACCTTCCAATAGTCACACAAACTATTCTAGCAGCTTACAAAGGAGTACCAGAATTAATGGGAATAGAAAATCCCCAGTATGTAGCAGAGGCTTTCTGCAGGCATCTCCTCAAATGCAGTGACTGTGGCTCAAGGTACCCGGAAGTACAGCTGAGCGGTCTGAACAGAGACACTGATAACAGAAAGCTTTAAGGTTATCACAGTGGTGGAAACTTACCTCCAAAAGTTATTAGCATCTTTTAGCCAAAACAAAGCTATACTCCTAGGAAAGAATCAGCTGGTTGACCATTGCTTCCCACAGGCTTCAGCTGAAAGCTACAGTGGTTTAGAAAGACCACCATAACTCTGAGGCATTACTTCCCAAAGACCAGACTTTACTGCACTGGGCAAGAGGATTAAATAACCTTGGGCTGCACCCTGGCTGGGAACAACTTCAGGAGTATCTCATAGACCTGATTGAAAGAACTCAAAAAAATCAGAATTAATGGGTTGAATGGGGACAGCTGTTTGGGAAGCCCTAGGTGTACCTTTGGCCAATTAGCAGTTGTCTCCTCGTGCCCAAGAGATACAAGGGCAGTTGATGAGGAGCAGCAACAGCAGGCCATGCAGGACTGTTGTGGTGAACAACTCAACTATGCTGTATTGAAGAGTATGTGATGAGAGCAAGTATGCTCAGCTGATGTGTCCCACCAAAAAGAAACACCATTCAGTTTTGACATTTGGCAATAATTTTATGTCTTTTTAAACCAATTGCACCAAAAGAAATTTGGGTTAATCTTGTTCTGGTAGGCATAGTTCCTGTAAACATATATGTGCATAATCCCCAAACACAAAAATAATCTGGTCCACCTCTATGCAATATCTACAGTCCTATGCTAAAAGTAACAAGCAAGCAAATGAATACTGCCTACTACATATACACATGAACTTTTAGCCACTGAGAGGGATTATTAAATCTTCATGTCCTGGTTTGAGTTAGAGCAGAACTAATTCTGTTCATTGATTTTACTTCTCAGCTCAGTCTCTTCTAAGTAAATTCACTTTCTGAAGTTAGCAGCTTGTTTTCACAGAGAGCATCTGCTTCTGGCAGTGATAATGCTCAATGATTGGAGTTACTACCAAGGACTGGTGTGCAGACCAAGGTCACTGGTCTGGATTTTGTGTACCACATTGGAGTGCAGAAAGTAAAAGGCTGCACATGTGGGGAGAAACGGACAGGACACGTGACCCTAAACTGACCAATGAGGTATTCCATCCCATATACATCATACTTAGTATAAAGCTGAGGGATGGTGAAGGTCAAGTTCTCTTCTTCAATGGCTGGCATCTGAGGAGTACTTTGTTCTGCCCTGGACCCCAATCCATGCATTCCTGAATCCATTTTCAGAATCCAGCTCCTGAATCCATTTCCAGACTGCTGCTGGGCCCAGTCTAGGACCTCCCCAGTACCTGTTCCACAGCATCAGTGGTGATGTAATTGCCATCGGGGGGGGTTGGGTTCAATACAGCTTTTGTATACATAATTGTATATATTCCATTTTATTATTATTGTTCCATTAAAGCTGCTTTAGTTTTCTAATTCATAAGTCTCTCTCCCTTATTCCTTTTCTCTTCCTTTCTGGGAAGGGAGAGGGATTAATAGAGAGGTCTAGCAAACAGTCCTGACCCTAAACCTTGACCATTTATTCAAAATTTAAAGTGTTGCTATCAGCAAAAAAAAAAAAAAAAAAAAAAATCTCAGCTAGTCCAGTTATTTGATAGTGCTGCTTTGACTGATATGTAGCAGAAACAACATGCTTCTTCTGCCATGAAGGCACTTGCTTGTATGGAATAGCATCCTTGTAGCAGTGTGTCAGCATGGCGCAATCTGTCTTTCTCTAAACAAAGAGATGATGACCTTTTACAATCACCTTGACCCCCACTCCTGAGTGCATGGCAAGGGCTAGAGAATTTAAAACTAATCTTTTGTGCAGTTTTACTTAAGAAAAAGAAACAGCTGCAAACCATGCCCTAGAAAAAGACCTTGTCACCAGGACTTGTGTGCCATATTGGGCAGGCATTGGCAAGTAAACACCATTTAAATCA
The DNA here is from genome assembly GCA_024605025.1 of Megaceryle maxima. Lineage (NCBI taxonomy): Eukaryota > Metazoa > Chordata > Aves > Coraciiformes > Cerylidae > Megaceryle > Megaceryle maxima. The sequence goes on along the minus strand of JANHGN010027500.1, from coordinate 27,167 downwards.
CAGAGATTAGCGTTCACCATATGTGCAAATGCACGTTCTGATCTGTACCCCATGCAGAGGGAGATTGGATCACGTAGTTGTTCTTCACTCTTCCACCACTCCCATCAGTAATGGAAATCCTTCAGTGTTGTTGACTTTGGACAATATAGAGGTTTTTCCTCTTTCCCGACTGGAGTGGCAGCTGCCAATACCAGGCTCCCAATATTAACTACCTACTTGTCGTTGTATGTGACCACTTACCAGATTGCTCAGTCACAGAGGGCAGCCACAAATATCCGAGAATTGAGGGGTGGGGGAAACAAGAAAAAAACCTAAAAGCTATGAAAGTAGAATAGACAAACAATGAATTACAAAAAAATAGTGATAAGGCAGCAGCAAGAGGATTAGCCAGGCTATTTGCAGTCAGCAATTGTGAAATGTGACACAATAAAAACTTGGCTATTGAGTTAGGACAGCCTTAGGATACAAAAGACTGAAATGAAGGAGAGCTGTGGATTGCTTTGTTCTTGAATATTGCAATTTTTTTTTTTTTTTTCTGGAAGCATGAAATATTCCTGTGATAATGGAGATTGGAAAAGAAGGAAATACAAACAAACAAGCAAACCAACCCAACGAAACAAATAAAAAAAAAACCCACCAAGGAATATTCTCCTTGGCCAGCACATTCCCATCCGGTGTGCCAAGGGGTCCTTCCTCCTTCAGCAAAGCCAGTCCCTGGGTGCACAGCAGGTTTGGGACCTTCCTCAGTGCAGGATGTGCCAGCACCACACAAATGCAAACGATGATGCTGCTGCCCTGAAATGCAGCCCCTGCCAATGGGGATTTTAACTCTGAAAAAAAGATGACCCTCAGCAGGAACCCAAGGAAGAGTTTGTGGTTTTTATTTCACCATATGGACAGCTGCCATTGTTTCAGGCTGTATTGCTAGTGGTTAATCAGGCAGCCAGTAACTTGAATTTTTAGGGCTGTCTGGTAGCCGGTTGCTAATATTCCAGCCTGGTGGAATATTCAAGCCCTGTCACCAGCTGTGACAGGAACTTGAGCAGGACCTCTGTGTCCAGCCTATTTTCATGCTAAGGCTATGTCCATCTGAATGCAAAACCAGAACAAGCACACAGGCTGTAGAAGTGCTGCTGAGGATGTACAACATCCTGCTTGAGTGAGAAATCAGTTGCATTCCCTCCACCCCAGCACCTTGGGTAAATACAACTCCTTTCTGATGAGGTCTGCAGGAAAATAGTGACCTCCAGCAATGTCACCTCGTACCTTTTCATCCTCCAAATGTGTCTGCATTGATGTGGTCTTTTTCAGAGGACCAGGCACTCGAAAATTAGTATTGCCCTATTTCAAGCATAAAACAAATAAAGAATTGAAGCTTAACCCTTGGGAGGAACAACAACTCCTTCAGATAAGAGCTCTGCTGATTGCCCTGGTGAATGAATGTTTTGAGCTTATAAAAATAAATATATAATCTCTTACTCTTCTTCATGCTCAGAGGATCAGGGTGTTTAAAGAAATTGCACAGTGCTTTGATTCCTTTTACTGCTTTGTTGTTCGTACTTTTAAAATCTGTCAGTGAACGACTGAAATGCTGGTTCTGAAACCTGTTGGACCCTTCTGCCCCAAAGCTGAAAGACTTGCTTGCCACATACGTAATACAGTATTGCCCATTTTATACCATCACATCACCATCCTGTATGAAGGATATGCAGAGCACAGCTGAATTCCCATACTTTTATGGGAATTAGACACTTTTCCAGGCATCCTGGAGAAATACCAGTGCTGTTTGTATGCAGAACAGGCATATGCAGCTGGTTCAATGCTTCAAGAGCCTTGCAGTGACAGCCCTGTTATTTAGCACCCATTTTCATCATTAACACCCTGTGGGTTTTCTAACATGTAGCTTGTTCTTGCTCTCACTTCTATATGATTTTGATGCATTAGAGATGTGAACAGTGCTTCTCAGGGCTGTGTTCAGAGGAATGTTTACAGGCTTATTTGCTTTGCTTCTGCATCAGTGTGATTTTGAAACAAAAAAATGGACGCATCAGCTTCACTGTCATCAGCATGCACTTACATGGATGCTGTTGCCTGGACCTTTTAGGGGAAAAAACCCAACAATTTAGAAATATCTTCCAGGCTGTTTTCAGCCACCAGAGGGGCAGGGCAGCTCTTCCTAGCAATGCAGGAAATCCCTACTGTAATATCTTGCACTTATTTATCCTGGTTGATGGCTTCCTGCTCCCTTGCAACCTATGAAGAAGCTGTGACCAGAAAGCAAGCAGAGCATTGCAGTGGATTGGGTTTTATTTACTGGTGAAACCTTCCCAAGTCATCTAAATCCCTCTATCTCATGTGCCTTCATTCTCCTTAAAATTGAAAAAAAAATGTAAGCAGCCTGCACCAGAGCCTGTCAATGGGGAGATGCAGTAGATGCTGTGTAAGATGGTGTGTGTCTTGCTGTGCAAGAACCAGCATAGCCACAGCGAGAGGAAGTATGGGTGGGTGGGTGTAGCATAGTTTACCCACCACCAGTTACAATAGAAAAGGGATTCTTTTCCTTCTCTTCTATGGTTGGGAGAAATAAAGAGCAATCAGACCCAGATTTTAAAGCTGTGCATCATGTAGCAAATTTAACTAGCAACATGAAGCACTTTGCAAAAGTTTCTGGTGTGCAGCGGGAGGACAGCCTCTTGGCTGAGACGCAGCACGCAGGTTCTTCTCCATAATAAAGCAGATGGCTGAAGTCAGTATAAGAGATTTAATTGCTAGAAAGCTGCCATTATCCCCTAAAAAAAAAAAAAAAAAAAAAAAAAAAAAATCTGATCATTTTAAATGCTCCAAGGTTGTACCTTTGAAACCTGTCAAGTCTTTTCCATGATCTGTCTCCAGAGTGGAAAGGAGGAGAGTGTGACAATGTCTGGGAGACATACAGACAAATCTGGAAATCCTAGAATAAAATTGCCCATCATCACTCTGACCATGTAGCTTAATTGTAGAAGCTAAGACAAAAATCCTACTACAGTTAGCATTGTCAAACACATCCTTACTAAAGTTTACCTTTCACATGTGCTGCCTGCCCTTAAGAAAGGCACTTTGGCTCAGTACATTAGAAAACCTCTTAAATAAGTTTAAGCTGTTGCACTTAGCCATGTGCAGATGTTTTCCTGATGCACTTTCCATCCCTATTTCCCCTTCCACTTATGAACAAGCCCAAACCACCGCATGTCCCCCAAACCAGCTGAAAACAACCAAACCCACAAGTACGTGTTCCCATTGCCAGTTACCACAAATCAGACCAACAAGAACTAGAGGGAAAAATTAAAGTTCAAATGCCCAAAACAGGTTAAGCCACAGCTAAGATGAATATTTTCAAGGGCAGGTCTTAAAATGCACATACCAGCACAAATATTTTGATGATCTCAGAGACTCCACCTCTCCCTCTGCAGGGCCATAAACAAAGTTAGGTCACTGGAAAAACATCTTGAACTGAAGTACCCCAGCAGGAGAATGCACTCTTCCTTGGAGTTTTAACTGTTAAAGCCTTATAAAACAAAACCATTTATAAAATAAAATCAGTATGTTTAGTAGATTTTTTTTCCATCTTTTTTTTAAAGCTCATTTTGGAGAGCTTAAAATTATCCTCAGGGTGCTTTTCAGCATGACACCAAGGCTGAATCATAGTGTACATCTAGGAACAGCTTTTTTGCCTTCTGTAGGTTGAATCCTGGCATTCACCAGAAAGCTGAAACCAAGCTTGGAGATGAGGATGAGGTGGCTGGTGGTGCCTGGTGGCACTGCCTGCACAGTGCCCTGGACCAAAATGCCCATGCCACGGCTGGTGGCTACACAAGAATTTGGTGGGAAAGAGCTATAATTACATTTCTGTGACAGTAATTATGTGTATTTCATAAGCTTAGCAGATGTCATGTGATACAAATGGTGCTTTGAAGAATACTCATTTATTAAGTAATTTATAGCATAATAATTAACAGCTAATCACTTGCGAGGTAAGATGCTCTGGGAACAGAACCAATTCACAGTATGTGCTGCCTCCTTCCAGGAAATCTCACTGTTTAGACAGTTCTTCTCACCCCCACAAAGCCAGCTTCTCCCCTCCATCCCCACAGAGCCTGTGCTTGCACACACACATCTGCAGGTAATAACTGTGTTCACGGCAGCAGCTCAAATGAAGAAATCAGACTCTCCTGTGATATCCACAGGGTGAGTGGGGAGCCTCAGCTGTTGCCCCTGAAGAGGTAGGAAACAGAAGAACAGGCTTTTACATCAGGGTAGAAGAGAAACTATCTTTTTACAATAGTGCAGGCTTAATTTCTCTGCTTTGCCTGGTTAATTTGAAACTGATGCAGATATATTCACCACACCTCTCATTGCAGCTTGGTGGTGCCTAATTGGAAACCACTTCAGCCTCCCCACATTGTCACTGTCTGTCTTCAAACCTGCATTATGGGATGGCTTAATTTAAAGCCTTCAGCCCAAAAGCTGCTCAGATTCAGAGCCATAGCCACAGGCTTTCCAAGCCTGTCCTCCCCCTGCTTGCCCCTTCCCAACAATGCCCATTTCCCGCCTTGCTGCACGCCAACTTGAATGGCCCCAGCTGCACCTTCTCTAGCAGCCCAGCTGAAATTGATGTTGAGGGATTTGGGGTCACCTGAAGCCTCCATGCATCTGGGGTGGCCATCCCACTGTGTAAGAGCTAGTATTTGGACTTTCAAACCACTTCTGCTGGTTCTTGAGGAGCTGCTCAGGGAAGTTCAGTGGGAAATCACTGCTCAGAAGCAGCCTGAGCTTCCCAGGAGATGGGGCTTTCCCTAACATCCCCAAGTCATATCTTAGCCATCCAAACTTATACAGAAAGCTTTAAACTAGGTTTAATAGGTGAAAGAGATAGAGTTTTGAGCAACAGAGAAGAGCCAGGGGCAGCTGATGGAAGGCAACCAACAGGGAAACACCTGTGAAATACCCACAGGAAAACTTTATGCCTATTTTTAAACAGGGCAAAAAGGAGGAACATGGGAACTATCAACCAGTCAGACACATCTCTGTGGCTGGTACAATCATGAAGCAGAACCTCCTGAAAGATATGTTGAAAAAATATGGAAGACTGGGAGGGCATTAGACATAGCCAACATAGCTTCACCAAGGGCAAATCGTGCCTGACTAACCTAGTGGCCTTCTACAGTGGAGTGGCTGCATCTGCGCACAAAGGAAGAGCAATGAATGTTAAGTATCTGGACTTTTCTAAAGCCTTTGATACAGTCCCCCACAACATTCTTACCTCTAACTCAGAGAAAGATGGTTTTAATGGACCAACGGTTAGATGCATAAGGGATTAGCTGGCCAACTGTGGCTGAAGAGTTACAGACCATGACTCAATACCTTTCCACACAACACCTAAATAAATTGTAGAACTTCTTTGCCACAATACCCTGCCATGGTCAAAGATAATCAAGCATCTCAGAAAGAGATGAAATGCAAGCATTGCTGTGTTGTTAACATGCCCCTGGCATGTTTTGGCCAAAAACACCTGGCCATTTTGCAGGATAGGTCAACCTTGCTCCCAAAGTCCATAAAGATAAGGACATCCTCTTCGGGAGAGGAGAGTTTTGCCATATAGATGCAATGCATGCAGTGCCATGCCATTTACTCTTGGGCCCAGGAAGCTGGCCCCTTCTAAAAAACATTAATGTAGACACATTTTGAGATGACATACTAAAAAAATCTGTACAAACTGTTCTTACACTCTTGCCTAAGCTTTTAACACTCCTCACTTTCTCTTTTATGAGGCATCAGAAGTGATTATCAATGGCTGCAAGAGCAGGAGCTGTGCTTCCAGAATCTCTTTATGTCAGTTTCACAGAGAATAGAGCAAGACTGAGGCTTCCCCACCTTGTATCCTATATGTAACAGAAGTCCTAGATACATCTCTGTGTTTTCTTGCTGGATGTCATGTTTTAGGGTAACAGAAAAAAAAGGTAGTATTAGACCCCTTGTATCTCAGACCTCTTGAACAAGCACAATCCACAAACAATATGCACATTCAGGTTGCATTCTGAACATTCAGAAACAGACCTATTTGGTGTAGGACACAGATTAATTAAAAAAGGTGCTTACTGGTTCAGCTGCCTTGCTATGCCAAAGTCCCCAAACTTTGTTACCTTTCCATTATTGATAAAAAAAAAAAAAAAGTTCTGCAAACAAAACCAAAACTGGTATGAGAAAATAAAACATGGCAGAGCTTCAGGTCCAAGGAGATCTGCGCAAATCAATTCAGAATCTGCAGTGAAAGATAAAGGGAACAAATATCTATAAAATATGTATGATTCTAATGTCCAGTGGAGCACCTTACTGAAATACATAAAATGAAGACAACAACAAAATCTAAAACATGTAGAGCATATACAATATAATTTATTTTAAAATAATTTAATATACTTTTAAATTAATGTCATAGCCATTTCTTTTCCTTTTTTAGTGCTATCACAAAACCAAATGGAAATAGATACCTGCTCCACTCTCCTTATCCCCACCAAGCTGTCACTGAAGTGTGACAACATGAGCACTTGAACTGAAGAATCAAGTCAAAGGACAGTAAGAATACTAGACCTTTATTTGGAATGAGTTCAAATAAACCTAATTGGGAAGTGTCTTAGTCCTCAGTGATGGAAGGCATGCCACCCAGTTATGTATTTGTAGTCTTACCAAATGTGATCCAGAAAACAAAACAAAACAAAACAAAAACCCAACAGAAGGCCTCTTCATTCCCTCACGTGGGCTGTGGGGCTCACTGGCGCATCCACAACCTTCTTTACTGCAAAGGATGGCTTGGGACATCCCATACGTAACTTGCATGTAAAGGTCATGGTCAGGAAAGGTTCAGTTTGGTGGAGAGTGTCTCATACAACAGCAGTGCTATAACACGTAGCCATGTACCTGGACACTTCAGTAAAGCACAAAGCTTAGTGCAAGACCAGTAGTATTTGTTGTCTGCTGTTTGGTTACAAAAAGCACCTTGATGCATTCAAATTGCTCTGAAGAGATGGAGAAAAGAGGCTTGAGCAGAGTTTACCCATCTCTGGACATGACTGATTTCATCCTGCCCAAGTCAGTTCATCAGTGGCATTCAGATGCACTTACAGGAAGAAGTAGGCTTTTTTTTCCCACCACTCCCTTTCAGATATGCTGTCTACAATTACATTCACAGGTATTTTCCCAGTGAACACCTCCCTGGAGATTCCACGGTAGCCCCTGCCTCATGGAACACAGGCTGCACAATCATCCACATGCCACCAGAAATTTACTACCTGTATCACTCAGTAATTACAAGGAGAAGCAAGCCAGCATCTCCAATGGTGAATATTTCCACAAACATTTGTCTCAAGGATTGTTAGTTACTTGCTTGGTTCTCTGCAGGGATCCTTGTTTCAGCAGGGGAGAATGTTCCAGCCCTGCTGTCACCCAGCTTGGGTGTCCTTGGGGCTTGTCCTGGGGAGAAGGGAGCCTGTGGCTGCCCCGAGTACCTGGGTGCCACTTGTCCTTTCCACCCACTGCAACACGGAGCAATCACAGCAAAAGCTAAAGCATCCTTTTGGTCTCATCTCCACTCCTGTAAATATCTCTTTTACATCTGTCCATGAAAATTCCTTCTTTGCCCACTTACAGCCCATTTATTGCTCTATCATCTAATACCTTAAATGAGGCCTTAGATGAGCCTGAGATTCCCCCCCAACATGCAGATGCAATGGAGAAGGAAGGTGAGAGGAACAGAGAACAAGAGGAGGGGTGTCCTCCTAAATCTGCTGGAGCAAATGAAGACATCTGGTGATCTGGACTCTGTAGATCTCCCTTGGCATGACAATAACCTCAGCAATACTCCAGCCACAAACAATAGGCAGACATTTATGAGGAGCAGAATACACACAAGTGGTGTCCCAGCAGGCTGCAAGAACCCACTCCCCTTACCCAGCTCTCTCCTAGGTGTGGGAAAGAAAGCCAAACTGCTTTCCAGCATCTCTTCGCAGTGATTCAACCCACACATTGTTTTTTTGTTTTCACCACCCAGGCTGAGGTACCAGCCATGGCCACCACATGTTGAATGAGATGTCTTTCATCCTTCATGACTTTTCTGATGAGGCAGGTGCAAATATTTAGGGTGGGGGTCTCCCACAAGGAAGTGCCTCTATATCTGCTCCCCTATGAGTTGTGTCCAAGGACAGTGCTCTGCAGCAGGGTGGGGATTGCCCTGTCTGCTTCAAAACTCAGGGAAAAACCCCAATCAGATGAACTTGAAGCATTTGGGAAGAACAAGTTCAACCACAGCTCAGTAAATGTTTTTAAAAACAACAACAACAGCTGACATTCAAATACTGTTCCTCCCTCACAGCTCTTAAAACATCTTCTGGTCTCCAACTTAATCACAGACCCTCTGAAACCTCTGCAGACACCGCAGTCACTCAATGATAATGTATGAAAGAGCAGTTCCTGCTAGGAAAAAAAAAATTACCTGATGGCCCATAAATCAACATCATGTCATTTCATATGGCCAAGAGCTGTGAGAGAGCAGAGTGCTGCACAGCGAGGCAACAAATTCATTTTGGATGTTGGAAGCAGCAGAGCTTCCAGTCAGTCTCATACTGCAGTGCTCAGATTCAAGATTTACAGATCCAGCAGATTTGTCTCATTTTATTGTCTATTAATTCATTCCACCACAGATGAGAGAGAAGAGCAGATGCCAACAGCCTAAGCTGCAGCAGAGGAGCAGAGGGAAGAAAATCAGGCCCTCTTGATTTTACTCTGGAGAGTAGAAAAGGAGGAGTGTGCTGTTCCTAAAAGCCAGTCTGTCATTCATGAGGTAGAGCAGAGCTATGCACAGCTCCTCTGGCCTCAGTGGAAGATAAAAATGGCAGATACTTATAACAGGGAAACTGTAACACCTATTGCTTATGATGGGCTTGATATCTGTATCTAAGTCCTGCTGTATTTTGCACACAGCTCACAAATGCACCTTAGACACTCCCAATAAAAGCCTGACCTTTCTCCAAAGCACAGCCATGAGGGGCAGGTGCTGCTACTTCACACCCGGTAAGAACAGAGGCCTTGTGCCAGCTCCACCTCCTGCTTTCACACCGAGTGCAGATGGACCTGCTGCTGTAGTGGGTTCGGCTGCAGCAAGCCCTGCCTGGGCACATTGCTGGACTTGGTTTTCTTTCTTCCCCCTGGGCCAGCACAGGACATTTTGTTGGGATAAAGGTCTGCAAGGAAAGATGGTCCAGTGGGAGCCTCGTGTTTGGGATAAAGTGCAGACTGCAAGCATCAGAAATCAAAAATGACAGGCTGAAACCATATCCCATCCTTGCCTTGGAACCCTAGGTCCACACAACCAGGTCCTCCCCCAGCAGTTGTCTGTACTGCAGTGGAAGTCACAGGATTTCCCTCAGTGGTTTACAGCATGAATTTAAGAAGTTGTAGAATCATAGAATGGTTTGGGTTGGAAGGTCCCTTAAAGATTACCTAGTTTCAACCACCCTGCTGAGGGCAAGGACACCTACCACTAGATCAGGTTGCTCAAGTCTGTGTCCAACCTGGCCTTGAACACTTCCAAGGAGGGAGCCTCCACAAGTTCTCTGGGCAACCTTAGTGCATAGGAATAGGCTGGAGTAGGTAGATTAAATGCTGGAGACTTTCCCCACAACATTAGTTACTCTCCCCCTCCCAGATTTAAGAGCAAGCTGCGGGCTGGGACAAGGCAGGCAAAGCTTTGCCCATTATCCTCATTGAGAAACCACAACGTCCAAACCTGAGGTTGCTTGCTTGGGGTGATCTCCTGTTGGGGATACATCCAGATCCTGACTGAGCAAGCATTTCTGAGACACCTGCTTCAGGACCTAGACACAACATCACCCAGCCATCATCTGGCTCTACTGGCCCCAGAAAGCAGAGCCTCAAGCACCCAAAATCTCAGGAAAGCCTACTAGACTCTCTCAAAGACTGATCTGTAAAAGGGACTGGTGGTTTTACATCAGGAAAAGTGTAGTCTGACTTTCCTTCTCATGCTGGAGGGAATGAATGTTTTGCAGTTCTGCAGCCCCTTGCACATTAGCATGGGGATGGACTTATGGACAGGGCATTCCTTTGCATTAGGCAAGGAACACACAATTCTACAAACAGGGGAAAGCCAGCTAGGTCATCCTACCCAGGAACAGAAACCCTTCCAGTCTGGTCCCTTCTCCCTGCCTGTGCTGCATATACCCAGCCTGAAACCTGTTCTCGATAAGTGACAGCTCAGCTAGTGGTCTTTTTTAGGAATGATATCTCTTTCCCTGTCTTAGCAATGCAGACCACACAAGCCATTTCCATCCTTGCATCTCCTCCTTTTCTCACTAAAGGGTTCTGCTAACCATGCACTGGTCCAGGTACAGGCAGCGCAGGCTCCTGGAAGAAGCACCAGCTCCATCCTTTGGTTTATTATCTCTGTGGTACACCTTAATATCACTGAGGATATACCTCCCAGCCATAATGCCAGAGTGAGCATGAGCAATTACAGGGAAGATAATTCCACAGTACTGCCTGAAGTCCCAGCTGTGCTCTGCAGTAGCATAACGCCATGTGTGGAAGATGATCTGCTTCTTAATGATACAGCTGCAACATACAGGTCTAGGAATCAACACTGCATGGATCAGGGCTTTTAAGCACATCACACACTTCATGTCCACTATCTCATAGACACATTGTGACCCAAAATAAAACCCCAAACTACAGGGGGTATCTTTCACTCAATGTCTTCTCTGAAACATCAGTTAAAAGAAATGAAAATCACTCTCTGAAGAGCAGGAGGCCTCCAGCTCATCGCCTGCTCAAGTATGTGCCCATGCAAGTACAAGACAGTAGACATCTGTATCTCAAAGTTTTGACGTCTTGACTGAAAGCTGCCAAGCAGACATCCCACCCGCCCTTGCACAGCAGGGGATGCTGCAGGATGTCTCACCACTTTGCAGACAGAGCACACCCCCTAAAGCATAGGTCTTGAATCCACACCTCTGGGGCACCTCTGCTTTGGGGATTGCAGGGATTGCTTATCCCAAAGCCATTATAGGACTGGGAAAAAACCCCTTGTCTTGGTCTGGCCCACAGGGCAGGACAAACCTTGCTCCCTAGAGGCCGAGCACAAAGCTCATCTCTTAAATCTACATTTTCTCCCAGTGCTTGTCTCTGATCTCCACACTGTCTTCTCCAAAATCACAGAGGAAACCACGTCATAAACTAGAATTGGAAGCACCAAGAACCTGGGACTTGCAGCAGCCCCCTTCCACTTCAAGTCACCTTGATGGGTCCCTCTGTAAACAAACACTCAAAAAGAAAAAAAGCCCTAAAGACAGCAAAACATCACCTTTTGCAGGCTTGAAGACAGGCAGCTCACTCTGCCCACTATTTGCTGGGGCAGCTCTCTTCCTACAAGATGGAGCTCCTCAGTGAGTAGTGGGGTCCAGGTGCTGCTTGGATGGCTCAGCCCTAAACTATCTCCGCATTTGAAACAAGCCAAGCTGGGGAATGGCACATGATCACCAGTGTGCCAAAGCCCTCAAGGTCACCTTTGTACCCCAGAAGCTGCTCTGGGTCACCCTGAGAGCCATTTTCAGATTAAGCTGCTAGGAATGACCTGGAGTTATTTCACTTGCAATATGGGAAGTTTTCATAGCATGTGGCTGTGGCACAGATGTAAAAATATATTTATCTATATAAGCAATCCTTTGAGTTTGAAGCAGGATGACTTACAGAAGCAGCAATACAGCAGAGCTACCACAAGCTCTTGAAAGCACCAGCTGTTCCCAATGTGTGTCACCCCTTCATCTGGTACTTCTTGAGCAATGTTGTGCACATCCAGCTTCTGATGCTTTCCAGCAGCTATGCAGTAATGCTAATCAAACTTGATCAAAACTGGTTTCATAACTGGTATAGGGATGGAGGCTCAAAAGGTTTGTGGAAGGTAAGTTGGTACCTTTGACTCACCCCTGGATGACACCACGGACCTGCACAGAGACAACAGCTTCAATAACCTGCTGAGTATTGCAGAAGCTAAAGTCCTATGCTGGAGCACAGTTTGGGGCTCTCCCTGCTCCTGAAAAAAGCTGTGAAGTCAGCAGAAGCATCCATCTGCACATTAAGTGCTTGACTTTGAGATCAAAAATCTTACCTTACTGTGAGAAAACAGAGTTTGCAGCCTGAAGAGCTCCCAGCTCCCTTCATGAAGCCAAGAAGGGAAAAGGGGAGAAGATAGTTTGGCCAAATCCAAGGCCGAGACAAGGACAGTATTATTTTAGCCCCTGCTGCTTTTATTTGACCTCAGCAGGGAAACAAACACACTCTGCACAAACCCATTAACGGTTTCCTTCTCTTTACGATGGAAAATTACACACACTTATCTGCCTCCTGAGGAGACGTTTGCATTTAATTCTCTGCTATTTACAAATACTTTGAAAACCATGCATGGAAAATGTTAGGTAAGATCTGATTGCTCCACGTATGTCAAAGGAAGCAACAATCAGGATGTCTATGCGAGACCTATTTTTGTCTAACCGTATCGGTACCTAAACCTGGATGGCACTAAACAGCACAGAAACAAGTTGCCATTGGGGGATTGAATGCAGGGAGCTGGTCGTTCTGCTTTACATATCTCTGCAGGCAGGAGGGCTCCATCAGCATCAATAAATTTGGGTAAGCCTGTTATTGGAAAGCAACACAGTTACCCCTCACTGAAGGGGCACTGCAGCTGCCAGCCAAGCACTGGGGATTCTCATTTCTTTATCATCTCAGTACAAGTAACATCCTCTCACCTGATTTTGTACAACATTGGCATTTATAATGCTCCAATTACTACTGCAGCTCCTTCCGTTGGCACATCCCCCTCCATGCAATTCCCTATGATTCAACAGCTGAGATGTAGGAACTGCTTTTGAGGAGGAAGGATAGAAAAGAGTTCCTCTAGGGAAGTCTTTTAGGTCCCTTTTTCCTCCTTCACCAGCATCCTCACCCCTTTCCTGCAGAGAAATGCAGCAGGGTCTTTTCCAGCCTCTTTTAGCTCACACTGAAAAGCAAACCCTGAGCTGGGCAGACATGCAAGCTGCTTCATTCAGCCCGCATCTCCACAGGACATCTTGGCCAAAGCTGCAAAGAGACCACCCATGAGCAGTACTAACTGGTCTTGGTTCCCTCAGGGACCTCCAGCTCTAGCTCTGCCCCACATCTTGCAGCCCTTCCCCAGGCCAGCACAGGGGCACAGCTCTGCAGCAGCAGCCCTTGTTGGGTTTTTGGTGGCAGACAGTGCCCTCCAGTGGGGCATTTGCCACCACACCATTCACAACTTCCCAGAGGAAGCTCAAATTTTAAAAGCTCTAAACTAAGTAGAGACGTTAAAAGCTTTCAGCTGCAGGACAAGCTGGGGTGACAACTGTGATTTAGTGCCAGCAAGGAGAATTTATTTGGTGGTGGTGCTTTGTGCAGCAAGCATCTCAGCAACTAGCACTCACGCAAGCACCAAAAATGCTGTCCCCATCATTCAGTGACAGGGGACCCATGTTCATTAACCTGGCCAGGGTAGTAGTCCCAATACTTCGAGTGAAGTTCTGTGTGTGTTTCTCAGCCAGGCTGGAAGAAGCCCTTCCCAGACTCTCAAGCCATAGAGATCTGCCTTAGGGGTAGGGGAAAGCAGGCAACACTAAGAACAGATGCAGAATAGGTTTTAATTTCTTAAATTAAGCATCAGAGACAGTTCCTTTTTTTCATTAAAAAAATTGATTCGTTTCCATGTGCAGACAGTTCAATGCAGCTCTTGAGCAGGATCAGTCAGAAGATACACAGGTGTGTGGAGCAAGCACTTTGTTTCCCATGCTGAGTATTAAAAAAATTAACTTACAAGACAAGGAAGATTATTATTGGATATTTGTGGTCCATAAAACACACCAGAAGGGTTTGTACAACCAGTGGCTTGGGTCAGACAGGGAAGGCAGGAGTGACTGCACAGGTCACAACAGCCACAGGAAGGTTGGGGGAACACTGGGACCCCCTCAGAGTGGGGGAGACTGCTCCAGGAAGACCTGGTATGCCTGGCTGGGGTGTACCCGGGCATCCCACAGCCACTCAGGGGCCCTGGCCCGGAGCTTCAGCTGGAAGGGGTCAAGGCGCAGGCACTCCCCCAAGTCATGCAGCTCCATTGCTGGCTCCTCCACAGCACTTGCTTGTGGCTCCTCAGGACTTGGGATCCTTCTGGGGTGGCATCCCCACCTGCCCACCCTACACATGATGCCAGCAGCCACCAGCATCACGAGGGTAGCCATGATGGCCACCCCCACCAGGATGTCAGCATGGCGGAGGAAGAAGCTGATCCCTGCAAGAGAAGGGACACAACCTTATCCTGCATGCCCCAGTGGCCTCCGCTGGGATCACAAAGTCCCCCGCGTGCCCCACATCATGACTACAGTGCTCAGAGGAGATGTGGAGCTGTGGGTGCTTCTTCAGGAGGGTCAACACCTCCCCTGCTGCTCTCCAGAAACCCTAATGGCCACCTCTGGGACAGAGCATCTCTCTCAAACCTCCAACCCAAAGATATATTTAAACCAAGAGCCAGCCTTCAGGAACAGTATAGGACTGGTGCTACCCCAGGAGAACTCTGATAAAGACATTACCAAACCCACGTGCAACTATATGGAGCCTAGAAGACCTGCTACGATTCCTATCCAGACCTGAGGGGCCCTCTGTCCTTAGCCCAAGAGAATAATATACATTTATAAGACTATTTATATATTACTACAGCATCATATCCAACCAGTCTGGATAGGCTTAAACTGCATAAATGCATAGATTTGGAGCTGGGAGGACAAATGAGAAATGCAATTTGGCTACACACTCATGTTTAGGTTTAAGCCACTTCAAATGTTGCAGGGATTAGTAGTAGTTTTGGTAAAGCCAGCTTTACCAAAAGCTCTGATTACAGTCAAGCACCACCTGCCATCTGCTTAGCCTTGTTTCAAATATGTCAGAGAAGCACTGGGGTAAACATCGGGAACATCAATGTCTTTCTCACCAAGATCTATATAGTGTGACAGGAGACCACAGGGCACCCCAAGGACTGACCAAGTTTGAAGATCATGTGGATTTCAGCAGAGGTAACTCTCAAAACACCCTTGGCCACACTCCACTTTTAGCAATAAGCCTGAGCAGCCAAGGCCAGGAGATGCAGAAGGTCTAGAGGAATGAAGGCCCATGCATGCCAAATTTTAACCCTGATGCAGAGAAAGCAGCAGACTGGGGGGAAAGAGACTAGGCCTAATGGACAGGTTATACGTGAAAGTGTCAGTGCAGCCAGCGAGCAGAACCCAGCAATAAACACCATGAGCTATTAGCAATATTTAATGACTTAAGTACTCCAGGTTCAGACATTGGTGGCTGCAGTGACTCACTGCTCCCAAGAAGTGTGAGCCTTACCAAGAGTTTCCACCAACAGCATCCCTCAAGCAGGGAAAGGTAATCACAGAATTGATCACAGAAGGATTAAGGTAAGAAGGGAACTCTGAAGGTCATCTGGTCCAGTCCCTCTATTCAAGCAGGGCCACCTAGACCCAGTTGCCCAGGACCACATCTGGACTGTTGTGGAGTCTCCATCCCTGGGCAACATGTACTAGTGCTCAGTCACCTTCACAGCAAAAAGTGTTTCCTGATGTTCAGGGGGAACTTCCTGTGTTTCACTTTGTGTCCACTGCCTCAGGTCCTGTCATAAGCACCCCTGAGAAGAGCCTGGCTCTCTCTTCTTTCCACCCTCCCTTCATTGATAAGATCCCCCTGAGACTTCTCTAGGCTAAACAGTTTCAGCACCCTCAGTCTTTCCTCATAGGATAGATGCTCCAGTCCGTCATCTTTGTGGCCCTTCATTGTACTCTCTCCAGTATGTCCATGTCTCTCATGTACTGAGTAGCCCATAAGCAGCAGCACTCCCTGAAGCTTTCAAGCACCACTCTGGAGAGCCTTGGGGGGCACAGATGCCACGCTGAATTACATGCAACAAGCACTGACACTTTAACCTGACACGGTTAACAGATGCAGGTCACTTCTTAGATGCCTGTCGAGGCTGATCTCTGAAAGCTGACGCCTTTGGAATCTGGGAACCATTTCTCCTTCAAGTACAAGATTCTCTTCCTAACTTAGATACCTACACTGACTAAACCTTACCCTTCCTCCATCCCCTCATTTTCTGAAAGGATCACATTTGCCTCCAAGTCTGCCTATATCTGAGAATAACTCCCAAAGAAGAGCTCCTAAAGCCAAAGGAGGAAGCCTACAGGGACAACCAGCTGGAAATTGCCTTGGAAAGATCATATATCATTCCTATACCAGGTCCAGACATTTAAAACCACCAGTCCAGTGGCGATGCCATTTTTAAGCAATATATGCAATGCACATTGGCAGGGTCAGAGCTGATAGGACCCCAATCAAGGAGAGAGCCCCTTACCTTGAATCACTCATGCCAGGTTGCACAAGGCAAGAGTTATATGCACAAATTACTCTCATGCACACAAGAGAAACACCCAGCTGGAGGAGAAAGCAGAGACACCACTTTGTCCTTTACCTGATCGGGGAGCACGGATGCAGAGGGTGCCAGACTTGGTGGGAGAATGATCTTCGTAGCCCTTTTTGCAGCGGCAGAGGTATGTGCCCACGCCATTGAAGCACTCTGCCTCCTCCCCACAGAGGCTGACCCCAACACTGCACTCATTCACATCTGAAACAGGGGAAATAGGTGCCATGAGTCAAGTCAGGCTTGGCATAGAAGGGTTTACTGCAAAGTGAAACACCCACCTTCAACAAATAATGAAACAAGCTGGAGCTTCTTCACTCCTACCAAGGTGCCAAGCATATCCTCTAGCTGGGAGTGCAGGAGCAGAGACACATTTCTCTCCACTGGCTTCAGATGCAGCCAGAAGGTGAGCAACAGGTTGGCATCACTTGTCCTGCAGGCAGGGGAGAGCCCCGGGTGAGGCAGGAGGAAAACATCACTGCCAGCTCCATCTCTGAAAGCCTATTTAGACCTTTCACCCACTTGTATTAGCTTGTGGTGCTGCAGGCTCTTGCAGATTTTTTGTGACAAGAGGCAGCTTGGCACTTGGAGCAAGGGAAAAAGGAAAGCCCAGTAACAGCTCCTCACTCGGAGGTAGGCTGAAGTGACTAGATATTGCTGCAAAGTGAATTGGAGCGGCAATCTGCAGCCCCAGGTCACCCTCAGCTAAGCGTGGCAGGGATCTTGCTGACAGGTCCCAGATTTCTCCAGCAGACACTGTGGCAGGTGCGAAGATCCTAATTTTCTCTAGAGTTTAAATCCATCTTAGACCTATAAAGGGCCTATCCAGCACTAAACATCAATTTTCACCATCTTTCCTCTGGGAAATAAGTTTGGGGTTTTTTCTACTTTCAGGACAAGTTACAGATCACAGGAGAGGAGCAAGGCTGGTTCTCTGCCTGGGGAAGGAGAATGAGAAGCTAAGACACAACTATCCAAGAACTGTTACAGGTTATAGCAGAATCACCTGCCAATACAGTGGCAGAGCAGTAACCCTACCTTTTGATTTCCTTTAACTTCATTTCATTGACTCTGCTGGCAGAAAGTTTCAGGTTCTCCTGGACCTGCAAAGGAACAGAGTGACCAGAGCCAATTTGTTGTGTGATGGGAAGGAGTATGGAAACAGTTTCTTTTCTCAGTCTACCTCTCCACCTTGTTCTTCCCCCTCACAAACCATTTGGGATGCATTACATGTCTCATAGCCCACTGCCCTGAGCCTTTTCTCTGAGACATATTAATTGTTCCCATCTCCTTAGCTTCGGCAGAACCCCCACAAACACACAAGGTCATTTAGTAAAAGGAAAGGCAACAGTAGCCCCAGGTAAGCATTTGGGTGATAAATCATTGCAGAGCATCAGTGGATGGATCGCAGCTTTAGGCTAGGAGCAGGCTGAACCCTGTACCTGCTCCAGATCACATCCCAGAAAGGAAGCTTACATGCATCCCGGAACACAGATGCTCACACACTTGCCCTGGGGCTCTGGCTACAAGCTGCCCTGTTTCCAGAGGCAAATTACAGCCCTCAGTTGGTTATATCCCTGCCTCGGGAGTGCTTTTCTGCTGCCTTGTGGTGGCACACTGCTATGAAGGGCTGCAGTGACTAAATACCAGCCACTGCGGCCAGGCATCCTGCCAGGACATCAGCGTTAGCCCCAGATGACAATCAGCACAAGCAGCTCAGATGCTGTTTTGTCATGTGGCTTTAACAGAAAATCCCGAGAATGAAAGGTACACCATGGTTATCTTCTGGTTGAAGAGCTGGGAAATCACGTTTGTTTTAATTCCCCTTCTCATGCCCAGACTTACATGGTTCTTCATAGATTCAAGAAGACCCTTTTGCAGCTCACTTCCACCATGAGGAATCCAGTCCTTGGGTTTGATTTCAACTGTTACTTCAAACAGCACATCTACCAAAAGACAGAAGATCCTTACATGTTTAAGTCCACATAACACAAACAAGCTCCTTAAATGAGTTAGTCCTTAAACATCAACACTAGCAGTACAGGTCCACAAGCACACACTTGTGTAAGTCAGTGTCACAGAGGCATTTCCAGAGATTGTGCATCAGGTAGAACAAGTTGAGTAAGAGGTGAAAACAAACCTTATCTAATGCTTGGTGCTAAATACTAGAATTGATCTTTCAGAAAAAAAATATACAAAGTGTGTCTAATCACACACACTTCTTTAGTTATTGTCTTTCCCAAAGGTATCATTATAATTTGTGGTAGAGTCTGAAAGCACACTTCTTTCACCAATCTTTGTTTAGGATCAGCTTAAAGTGCTGTGATTGGGCTAAATCCAGAATGGGACACATTTGACAGAGTCTGCTTTTTAAAGCCTATTTGTTCAGCAATATTTCTCAGACTTCCTGGGCAGCAGGTCAATAGAGCTGATTCTCCCCCTCTGCTCAGCTCTTGTGAGACCCCAACTAGAGCACTGTGTCCAGCTCTGAAGCCCCCAAGACAAGGAGGACGCAGGCCTGTTGGAACAGGTCCAGAGGAGTGCCACAAAGATGATCAGAGGGCTGGAGCACCTCTCCTACAAGGACAGGCTAGAAGAGTTGGGGTTGTTCAGCCTTCAGAGGAGGAGGCTCTGGGGAGACCTTAATGCAGCTTTCCAATATGTGAAAGGGGCCTACAAGAAAGCTGGAGAAAGACTTTTTACAAGGGCTTGTACTGCTAGGACAAAAGGTAACAGCTTCAGACTGGAAGAAGGTATATTTAGATTAGAAATGAGGAAGAAACTCTTTACTGTGAAGGTGATGAGACACTGGAACCGGTTACCCAGAGAAGCTGTGGATGCCCCATCCCTGGAAACATTCAAGGCCATTTTGGATGGAGCTGTGAGCAACCTGGTCTAAGTGGAAGTTATCCTTGCCCATAGCAGGGACATTGGAGCTAGATGATCTTTAAGGTCCCTTCCAACCCAAACCATTCTATAATTCTTCTGTACAGATTCCTTTTTTCAAGCTGTTTCTGTGGCTTACTCTATCGTACAAGCTCAGTATTGTGCCGCTTAGTTGCTAATGCTCCTGTAAGAGGATTCAGCTTTTCTCCCCAGTCCGAGGAGCAGGATTCCTGCAGGTTTCTGATCCAGGTAGTCATGAGACACCCATTGGAGTACACTGGAGGAACTGAGGATCATTCATCCTCATTCACCTTAGGTAAAAAGTCATTTAAAAAAGCCAGCAAGTAATGCTTGAACTCCAACAAGCCAGCATTTATGTCAGGTTTAGCATGTGAACTCAGGTTTCTGCAGGGCAAGTGAAAAGTGGCCAAAGCACAACTGTGGGATTGCAGTAATATCTTAAAAATTAAAAGCAGTAACCACTCAGAAGCACCCTTCAATCTTTTCCAGAGCTAATGAGCACATGATGTCTGTGAATGACACCGATCAGCACACTGGATTCAGGGCAGTGTTTTAATACATGTGTAACTCTTTGCATTGCTCACCTCCAGGATGGTGCTGGGATTTCAGCACTGTGTTGTTCTCCAGAGATGCCAGGGCAGAAACCAGATCTGTCAGAGGAGGGGAAAGAATCAGGTTGCTAGCCTTGGCATACCAGTAAGGGAGGGGAGAAAAAATACATTAAGTATGTGTGACTTTGCAAGAAGAGTGTCATGTGCCACCTCCTTTCCATATTCCTTATACTGAAATTAAATATCAAGCTCTAAGCACAATCTACTTTTCTCTACAGTGGAAAGTGCTCTTTAGAAAGAAATCCACCCCAATAAACCTCATTTCCATTTCTAGAAGTGGATGAAATGTTATCCCTGTAAAGCCACCAGAGATCCTAAAACTGAGCTGCCCTGGACCCCCATGGAGAAAAGCAGCTTGTGTATTAGATGTCACAGAGCCATAAGAGCTAAATAAACTCTTCCCCACATCTACAATAAAGGGGCAGGAACAGTTTGGATGTGGGGAGAGACCCATTGAAAACATCTTTTTTACCTTCAGGCAGAAATTAATATCTGTAGTAGTGAAAAGAAATCTAACAATAACTCCTAAACTTTCATAGGACATAAAAGACTTTTTTTTTTTTTCCCCCCCTCTGCCTTCTAACTTCTGAAGCTCAAACTCAGTTATCATGGCTGGGAGCACCATACCAGGCTTCAGCCACAGGAATCAATGTAAGCTAGAGTTGTGTAACACCAAGGTGGGCATTCACAGTCTGCTTTGTGTGTGAAGTCACAGCTGAGAGACTGGGTCCACCATGGATAATTCAGAGTGCTTGGACTAAGGACCATCCTCTCCCTGTTAAGAGGAGTATCAGCCCATAGATGCCTGTGTTACAACAGATAGCCCTATGTCTTCTCAAATACCACCTTCCTTGGATACAAAAGGAGTCATGAGTGTTACCACATGGACCAACTGAAGGTAACAGTCATGTCTACAGATAAAATCTCTTAAGAGAGTGCTGCATCACTGGAAATGGATATTGCACCATGTCAAGCATCAGTTCAGCCACAAATAACCCAGAAAACACCTTACCAAAGAGCTCTTCATTCCTTTCTCCTGGAAACACCACATATCCCGTAGTCACACCAGGAGAGGGGTAGAGAGGAGAAGGTTTTGTACTCATGTGTAACAGTGGCTCTTCCAGCACTGGTGTCTGTGTGCAATGTGCAGCAGCAACCACTTCTGGCAGGCTGTCGCTGGCCGGATACAGGCTAGATGGCTTGGCAGAGATACCTACACTGCTGCTGGGCACCTCTGAGGAACGGACACCCACTGAGCGACAGGGGGCTACAGTGACCACAGAAGACACGAGTTCTATGTCCCCCTTTGCAATCTCCAAAGCTGACAGATCAGCTTTACGTTCAGTGTCTTTCCCAGCTGGAAATAGCTCCAACACATCATCTTTGGTTTCTCTGCCCTCACTACTGTCATACTTTAGGCTCCTTTCCAGCTCTGTTTCATCCTGCAGCTGATCACATTCATTCAAGTCAAATTTGCCCAGCTTAGCACCAGACTGAGTATTTTCCATGAGATCAGGAGGGAGTGGAGCCTTTTCATCTGAGTTTGCAGGCTCAGGCTGAATCCTGCCAGCAGGAAGTACACCTGATGGGCTCAGAGAGGCTCTCAGCATGGGAAATAAACCTTTTGTCACTGCCGTTCTCCAGCTCTCTTGTTTGGAGACCTCCTGGACAGGCTTTTGGAAAGCTATTGTATCACTTGAAGCACCCACAGTTTCAGAGTCTCTGAATACATAAAACCATCCTTTAAAATGTCCATATTCATGGCCCAGGGAACCACTCCCTGATAGAAACAATACATGGACTGCAGCAGCTTGTGTAGCAAAGATCAGAGTACCTTGGTTGTGACAGGCATACACTACTTTGGTTTCCACGCTTGACAAGACCCCCTGGAAGATTATCTTGTCATGGTTCTTGCCACACCCATCATTCCCCTGGAATCCCTGGATATAGATGACAATGTGCTTCTGGGTGCTTGCCAATATAGTCCAGTTGCACCAGATGTTGGTTTCAATGTCAGCATGCAGTGGCAGGTAGAACATCCCAGACCCACTCCGAAAAACAATGTGGCAGCTCCTGACAGGGAAGTACTCCATGGCCCAGGGTGGTCCTAGCTCTGACACATCAGAAAGGAAACACAATCAGTGATTAATGTACTCACCAGGACACAGATATTGCACTTCTAGGAACACTGCAAATTGCCACAGAAGAGGCCCTGTTTAAAAACATCTCCTGCTGCAAAACTTCTACTGTTTCAACCTCCAGAGCCACATCTCAGCTCTGCATTCAGACCTGAGCCCAGGCCCCAGCTGCTCTTGCAGAGGTCTGGCCCTTTGCAGCCCATCCATCTTGAATTACATGTTTTTGCTTCCAACAGATGTTTGGCCCATAAGACCACTTTGCTGGAAGCCTGCCCCTCCTCAGACAGCCAGGCTGGGACTGCAGGATACACACACAGCCTTGTCTGTGCCCCCACCAAGCAATTCTACCTTCTAAAGATGGCTTATGCCAAGATATGAACTACTGGGAGACCTACCAACATGTTCCTGTTGCTGTCCTCCTGACATCTGGGTGTTTCTGGATACAGGATCATTAGAGGGCTCCTCAGGTTTTTGGCCTCTCAACACTGTCTCTCCCCACTGGGCCACAGGCGAGTCAAGGTGTGCAGGAATGATGCTGGAGGAGGCATTTCTCTGCTCTCCTGCACCCACTTGGAGAGCTTCTGTGGGTTTCTGCATTTCAAATGCCCCAAGGATGGAGGCAGAAGCTAGTCTGTTGCTAGCAGCCATGCCCTGATGCTGCACAGACACTGCATGCTCCTTTCTCCTCATCCCCCACATGCCAAGCAGGGAAGCTGGTGCCACACCAGAGCCACTGCTCACATGGTCCTCTGGCCAAGGTAGCCCCATACCAGGCTTTGGACCAGTACCAGAAACTGGGGAAGTACTCGCAGCTGGTGAGCCCATGGGAACTGAGGTTTCTCCTTGCTTGCTGCCCACCTCCCCCAGCACTAGCTTTTGCATCCTAGGGCCAAGGCATCCAGGGGACTTATCTGTGCCTTGTTCAGAGGTTATTGATGGATGGCAAGATGGAGAAGGGGGGACTATCTCCTGTCCTCCTAGGCTAGCCACTGAGATGCCTGACCTTCTCCTGAAGCTGATAGGGTCCAAATCCAAAGCTGCTAGTGGAGAAAAGACAATGCTGGATACAGGCTCCACTTCTGTAGGAAGAGGTGCTTCAGGGGTGAAATCAGCACAGTTGAAGTCTACAGGGACAGTTTCTGTACAGGAGACAACCAGCACAGCAGTTGTTTCTGTCCCTAGGGTAGACAAGGCTGTGGGAGGATCCTCCAGCCCTGTTGGCAAAGGGGGTACAGCCAACCCTGGCTGTGCAGCTCCATCACTTTGGTGGTGGCAGCTCTTTACACCCAAAGAACACACATGAGTTTTCTCAGCAGCTGGACAGTCATGTGCTTGCTCTTGAAGGATGTCCCATGGTAGTGTTGAGTAAAACACAGTGCTGCATCCCACAACTCTTCTAAAACATTCCAGGGAGGAAATATGCGTGAGCTTCATATGTTGGAGGCCAGTTATTCCCAGCTCAGACTGAGTTGTAGACAAATCCCTAAAACTGCTTTGGCATATTTGGCTTCTCTTGGGTAGCAGATGTGAGTGGCCTTTGTTTACCACTTCATATGGGCTACTCAGGCTGGGCATCAGACCCTTTGCAAGGCCATCAACATCACTGATCACTGTGCCATCAGTTGGGATGCTCAACTGGGGCTGGCTTTCATCCTTCTCTACATTGATGGTGCTGAGCCCTCGGTACATGGTGGTATCTGTGCTCCCTTTGCTTTCTCTTCTGCCAGGGGACAAAGGCTGCAAGTGTGCAGCCAAGTCCAGGCCACTTGTGTGTGTTGGTTTAATAGTAAACTGTAGGTCACTCAGATCTTTTGGTCTCAGGGTAGGGTGCAGGACAGACTGGCTCTTCTCCACACCCATACCTGCTGGCTGCAAAAAAGGCTCTTCTACCTGTAAGGCACCAAGCAAAGGAGTTTCCAAAAGCACACTTGACAGCCTGTGCATATAACCAAAACCCACACTAATGTGTCTGCTCACAGAGACACTCTGCCCCCAGGTATCCTGTGCTTCAGTGGGGATTGTGCTTTCAGGTGTTCCTCTGCCCTGAGCTTCCTTGCAGGATCTCAGACCTCCTAGCAGTTCAGACTCCAGCACACAAGGATCTTTTGTCTCCACATGTGGTGTCCTTGCACCTTCATATGGGACAAGCTTAACAGGACTTGCCACAGTACTACTAGTACTAAGTGTGATCCCTCTTCCCTGCCTCAGCTCGCCACTTAACATCATGGTCTTGCCAAGGCTCACGGTGCTAGGTGTGGTTGCAAAGTCCAGTACATCTTTAATGTTTTCAGCCCATCCAGACTGAAAAATACTGTCTTGCTTTAGTAGCTTTGGAGCAGAAGTTTCAGAAATCACATCATCTTTGGAGGAAGATTCACCCTCCTGGTCTTGGAAGATGTAGTACTTCCCTTTAAACTGTGCATCTCTGCAGTTTGGCAAGTACCTCTTCAGCAGCACAACGTGGACAGCCCGAGCAAAGGTGGCAAAAACATGCATCTGCTTTTTCCAGCAAGCATAGACCACACTGTTTTCCACCAGTGAAGAAACTCCTTCAAATAGGATTTTGTCCTCATTTTTGTTGCAGTTCTCCTTAGTGATAAAGCCCTGAATATAAATTATTATATGCTTTCTGGAGCCTGCCCAGATTGTCCAGTTGCACCAAAAGTTTATGGGGGAATCACCATGGTATGCTGGAGGAGAAAACTCCCCATACTTGTCCTTCAGAACTCTGTAGCAGCTTCTTACAGGCACATACACCAATACCCAAGGAAACTCTGACCCTAGAAGAAAAGAAACAACTTCAAGTTTTCCTCCATCTCCAGTTCCCAGAGTTACTAGTCTTTACTTCCAGAAATTATTTTCAAACTCCCTTAACTCCTTCATTTTGCTACCTCTCACTCCTGTTTGCCAAGCAATGTGCAAATCCATCAGGACAATATGCGAGTAACCCTGTGTCAGGTCTTGAGTTGGAGGGAAACCACCTGAGCATGCATCCATGCACCAGTCCAGGGCATGCCTAAAAACTGCCATCCCTTCTAGCCCAAGTAACTGTTTCTATCTACATCTGCCAACAACCTACCCCAAACCTCCTCATCATCAGTGCTCACTTCACCAGAACATGCCACTCCAGAGTACTTGTAAGGCTGGGAACAGCCATCAAAGAAGCCCTAGCCACCACCTGCCACCATAGATAATTGGGCTGTATACCCACTGCTACCACCTCAAACTGGGGCATGCTCATGCTTTGAGCATCCCCCACACACCAAAACAGCCATGCAGGAATACAGTGGTCACAGCACACAGTCATTGCCACTTGTCCCAGGGAGGCAGGTTCCCATAAAATTGTCTGGGTTGGAAGATACCTTCAGTGGTGATCTAGTCCAACTCCCCTGCAGTAAGCAGGGACATCTTCAACTAGATCAGAGTCCCATCCAGCCTGAGCTTGAATGTTTCCAGGTATGGGGCATCTACTGCCTCTCTGGACAGCCTGTTCCAGTGTTTTACCACCCTCATTGTAAAAATTTTTTCCTTATATCTGATCTAAATCTTCCCTCTTTTGGTTTAAAGCCATCACCCCATGTCCTTGTCCAGCCACAGGGTGAGGATATTTAGGGACCAAAACTACAGGCTCAGGGAATTGCTACATCAGACAGAGCTACAAAAGCAAAGAGCACTCTGTTAGGTTTTGTTTTGGCACACAGACAATGTTTGTTGTTTATACACGTGCAGAGCTGGAAGGAGGTTTCAACCTCTTTGCTTTAAAGGGTTCAGCCAAGCAAGAAGCCCTCCCAGCCTCAGTAAGACAAGCAACATTAGCATCTCACCATAGCTAACTTAGCCCTCAGAGTGGGAAATGCTTTCCCCTCAAGCAGGAAGAAATGCAGCATTTTCCAAAAATGCTACAAGAGCCAGAAGGCAGCAGTAGGTTTATGCTACAGGGGCATAATTAAAGTTTGGATTGAACTTTTTCTAATTGTTTTAATTGCTGCCCAACAGTGATCTGCTACAGTGCACTGCTCCTGCCTCTGGAGTCCTGCTCAGTGGTAGGGGTTTGGCAGCCGTGAGGTAGTGCTGCCTGTTATCTCCCTCACCAGCATTGACTTTTCTCTCCCTGGCACTTGGTATCAATCATATCCCTTCCCTCCCCCACAGCCTGGGGCCAGGTCATTGCTCCTGGCTTTCCAAACTGTGGCTTGAGGTACCCAACAAATTCTAGGGAGGATTTATTCAGGCTACCAATAAAAAGGCTGGTGTGAGAATTAACAATTAACTCTTACCTGGTTTAACTTTCTGATATTCCTGAGAGGACCCACGTGCCTACAGAGAAAAGAGAACCTTATTGCAGACTCAACTACCACTGCCCATGCTTGTAATACTGCTCAGAGAGACCCAAGCCCAATGGGAAGGGAGCAGCAAATCCACCATGTCCTGGTAGCTTGGGGCTTTGCCTGTGCCTGGACCAAACCCCTGAGCCACCTCTTTTTTACCATGTGATAATAAATACTCATCCCTCCCTATCTCCAAAAGCATCACCTGACAAGCTGTTAGATCAGAGCCACTAAAAAACCACCCCCAAAACATCGCAAAGCCTGGCTGTACTTAAATCTGTAGGGGCCCCTCAGAGAAGAGTGGGACTCACAAGCCAGCAAGATGCTTCACCAAAGAAGGGAGTTTCCTACAGGGAACAGAGTCCCCACTTCTCATCACTCACCCCCAGGGCAACACAGGCATCATCACAGCCAGCAGCACTGCAGTGGGACCTCAGCATCACCGTGGGAGCCTGCCTGCCAGCAACCAGTCCCCACACCCAGGGTGCCACAAGCAGAGCTAGAAGCATTAGGGAGGGTGAGGGCTTCATAACAGAGGTTTATCAGAGTCACAACATTAAAATGAGACCAAAAAAGAAGAAGGGGGGGGGGGGGGGGG
>JANHGN010027499.1:0-37402 GCA_024605025.1 Megaceryle maxima | reverse complement strand
GGCCCCGGCCTGGCCCCGGCCCCCTCACCGCCCCACCAGACAGATGGTAACAGTTGTCCCCGCAAACCAGTTGCTCGCTGCCGCCAACAAGCCCCTTTTATCCCCCAACAGGTCGTAAACGGGAGTGTTGGAGCCGGCCCAGTGCAGGGGAACAGGCGCTATGGAGGGGGCCAGGAACGGGGCTGGGGAAGGGGCTGGGGCTGGCTCTCCCCGTGGGATGCTCAGTGGAATATAAAAAAGCAGTCGAATGCGGCTCCTCTCCCCCTGCCCATCTGTTCCAGCCTTGGAGCCCCTCACCCAGGCACTCACGGCAGGGGTTGGCCAGGACAAACTGGTCCCCAGAACCCCTGAGCCCCTCGGTAGCACCCCAGGAGTGGGGAGAGTTGGGGACCGACCCACTGCAGGGCCAGTATGGGCTGTCCCTCCCCGGACCCCACTTTTGCCCCATTTGAGCTGCTTGCCTTGATGGGGGGATGACCCTTCCCAGGGCTGTGGGATGTGGCTGCTCTTGAGACACCAGCAGTGGCCCCCCACTCCCCTGCGGGGACCCCCTTCCCTTCTCCCTCCCTGCTGTAACTCTTAATAAACCAAAGCTCTGCGCGCACTCCCGCCCGAAAGCTGCCGTGGGAGGAAGCGAGCAGGCAGGGAACGGAGCCAGGGCCCGGGCTGAGCCCACCGGCAGGTTCTGTGGTTGTCTGGGGGGAATTTTTCTCATTTCAAGTCAGCACTGAGCAATGCCACAGCCCATCCCATCTGCTGCTGGAGTCCCTCCAAGCAGAGCAAGCTGCAAGCGCTGAGACGGTTGCTGCCCCATGCGGGGGGAGGCGAGTGGGCGTGCGGCGGCTGCGGCACACGCGCTCGCATCTGCCCGTGACCTTTTTGGAGGAAGGAAGGGTTTTTTCCACCGGGTGGGTCAGTTTTTAGCAAGAATTGGAAAGGCAGAGCGGTGCCTTCCCCTTTGTGCTGATCAGGGGCCCTGGAGAGGCTGTTGGGGTGCTCGGAGATGGACAAGCAGAGACAAAATTGGTCGTGGCTGTGGAGAGCTCAAGGTCTGGCCACAGCCACTGTGTGGATGCAAAGGGAGGCCAGAGAGCTGGATGAGGGAAGAGGAGGGAGAGGAAGGTCTGTCAGGAGAAAGGGTGGGCAGGGAGAACAGTCCCCAGCCAGGAATCGCTCTGCCATCCCAGCCAAGGGACAGAAACCAACAGGAGTCCACAGGCCAACTCAGACCCCGGACCTGATGCCTGCCCATGTCCCAGGGAAGGGCTTGGCTCAGCCCTGTGGAGAGCAGAGCTGGAGGCAAAGCTCGTGTGGCAGCAAACACCAGCAATGCCGGAGCTCGCCGGAGCAAACTGGTGGTGCCGGAGATCACCGGTGCAGGCAGCAGCAATGCTGGAAGCTGCCAGAGGGCTGCAACCCAAACCACCATGGGCTTGGCACGGCACCAACCCCTCCAAACGTCACAAACCATCTCCCCGTTGCTGGGCCACGTGATGTTGAGTTTCTACTGCTCTGGCAGATCCTGGAAAGATCATCTGGGTTCTGGAGCACCCTGGGGCTTGCACCTCCCCTGTTTCCCAGGGCTGGGGCTGGGCCGGGCCGGCTGCATCTCCCCAGATACAGGCGAGCGCGGCTGCACCCGTGTAAGTGCCGGATTGGCCTCGCCGAGCCGAAATAGCCGCTCGCTTCCCATCACGCTGTCGGCAAACAAAGAGAGCAGGAAGCACCTGGCGGAGGCCGAGCCCTGCGTGAACTGTTGGCGTGGGGAGGAGGCTCAGCGGCGCCCGGTTTTACTTCTGCACCTCCTCCACCCGCGGAGGCAAACAAGGGAGAGCCCAGAGTCTCGGTGCCGTCCCCATCCCCGCTCACCTTTCCTCCTCCTGAGCAACCTGTCCCATTTGTCGTGTTTCAAAGAGGCCCGGATCCCTTCCCAGCTTCAGGATAAAAGTGCTTCGAGGCAGGGAGGGTAACACTGGGACTGGTGGGGGATGAGGTCTGGCTTCTGTGGGAAGGGCAGAAAAACTCAACCAGCAGTTTCACATCCTAAATGCTGAGGTTGCTTTTCTGATAACCGAAAACCTCCCAATTTCTGCTAAAAGGGACCCCAGGAAAGAGAAGCTCACAAACAAATACACCAAAAATATCAAGCATTTTGCCACGAGTCGATCAAAATATCCTTGTGGACCAGGGGGGATCTTGTCCTGGGGTGTGCTCAGGGTGAGAAAATGTGCTGAGAGCTGAGGCTCAGCATCAAAAAGCTGAGATAGGGCTTGGCAGGGGGGTAGATAAGGATGCCGAGCTAACTCAGCTTGCACACCGGGTATCGCAATCCTACCAGGAGAAAAAATGACGAACAAAATAAAAATAGTAAATGAGTCAGCTATTAAAAGGCTGTCGGGGTGATCTGGCTGCGGTGCGGGTTGTGTTGACTCCTCGCTGAACACTCCATGGTGTAAGAGCTGTATTTTTATCTTGGCTGTGAGCAACCCAAATTTTAGATAATCTTGGCTCTGCCTGTTGTCCCAAATGCCAGCCACGGGCCACGGCACGCAGGAGCACGCCAGGCCGGCCACGGAACGGATTATGCCAGGCTGGTAATTGGCAACAGACCACAGCACACAGGTCCAGGCAGACCACACTGGTCTGGGCAAGCCGGAGGGAGGAAGGCCACCATCACCTGACTTCACCAAGCCTTTGAACCTGGATGACTCCCAGGCTAATCAGGGCCACCCATTCCCGCCCTGTTTCACAAGCAGCAGCAATTTGGGTGTGTTTATGGGCACTAATGAAGGGATGAGTTCAAAAAGGAGCAGCTTTGACAGAGCACCACAATCGGCCCACAAATTGTTTTCCTCTCCGAGGTGGCGTGTTATGATAAAAGCAGGAGGGGAGGAAGCAGCTTTGCCCCCACCAAGGAGAGGGGTGGGACCAGACCTGTGCCCCCCCTCTTGGCATCGCTGCTCCCAGAGGCACCAACACAGGGAGCAGATCAGGGTGGGTCACACAGACCCTGGTAGGCTGCAAATCAAACCCTCCTGAATGCCATAAATACGGAGTTGTGGACTGAAACTGGCTAAGGTCCTTAAATCAGGGCAGCTTGAAGGGGAGTTAAACACGTGAGCTGGGCATCCCTGTCCCAGGGAGCAGGGCCACGGCTCACGCTGCAGTCACCAGCCTCCTTGGGCTGTGTTGGGAGGATCTCCTGTGAATCAACCCCAGCTGCTTTTGTCATGACAGGCCCAGGGCATCCTCCACATGCCTGAACATTTCAATCCCATGATCTCTCACCCTTCCTCCTCCACCAGCTCAGTCACCCCAAGAAGGACAGTGGGGGCAGGGAGGCTTCACCTGGAGCTGCCTCTGTGCCTCCCTTGGATCATTAATAGCTTCTTTCCAAGACTTCATTCACAATGTCCCTAGGGTTGGGTAAAAGAAGGACCTTCACGCCCTGGCAGGACACAGGATTTCTATAGCCCTGCACTGAATAAATCCCCCCCTGCCCCAGCCAGAGCCCAGTCAGCATGGGGAAGGAGAGGGCAGGACACCCACAGCCCTGCATTAGTCATCAGACCAATTCCCAGCCTTAATTCCTGGGGTTTAGATGGTCAGGTTTAGAGTCAGCATGTTGACTAAGCAGCTTTTTTCTAAACCTCCTCCTTGACACAGCTGGATATTAAGAGTCAGCCGCACTTCAGCCCAGCCCACAGCATGGGAAGGATGGGAGTCAGGCTGCATTGCCAACCCTCGCCCTCTTCACGAGCAGAGCAACAGTTCTCAGCAAGAAAACAAAGCTCACTTATGTTGCTACATTTTTATTAAAGTAACAAAAGCGTATGTCTGACAAAGGATCTGTACAGTCTGTATATAAAAACACTACTATACAATTAGTAACCATCCACTCCCTCCTCCAAGTGTAGCTTACAAACTTATTTTCACCAAATACAAAAAAGCAGGTCCCGTTCAACAGTCCAGCTTGTTAAAAAAAGAGACAAGAAACCCCTCAGATGCACTGTCTCCAAATACACACCACTCGCTCCAAGAATCAGGCTTGTAGGCAGAAGGCAACAGAGACACCAATTCACAGCTTTTACACGTAACCAGCTACGAGAGAAACGGATTATACCCAAGTTTGGTTGGTTTTGAAGCTAAAAACAGACACCTTTAACAGTAGACTCCTCCACACCACAGACAAAAAAGAATGAGACTTGGCTGTTTTGGTTCTGGAAGTGGGGGGATGTTGAGAGCAATTACCGTGTATTCCTTTGGTGTGGGCTGTTGTTCCTGCATTTTTTTTTCTGGTAAGAGGGAGGGAACAGAGTAAAAAGGAGGTGGGGGTGTAAATCTTAAAACTGCTTTGATTGTGACACATTGCAACCCAAGGAAGTACCAGCCTTCAGGAAACTCCACATCCAGGCAAGGAGTCCAGCCAAGCAAGCAGTGCTCATCCTGGATGTGGTTCTCTTCATGGGATCTCCACATAAGCAGGTTCAGTGAGGACTCCAAAAAGCACCAAGATCCCTTTTCCTTGAAAAGGGAATTTGCTTTTTGGAAGTTCCCAAGTACTCCCCTGTTGCTGAGGTCACCTATTGCACAAGTTCACCAAGGGAAAAGCCCAAGGGCTTCATTTCAGCTTCTGCTTTGCTGACATGAAAAACTCAAGTGATGTAGAGGGAAGTGATACAACCACAGTCTGCTTTTACTGTTCAAGGACAAATAACTCACCACTTGACATTTTAAAAAGGATCTAAGAATTGAGGTTGGTTTTCCAGTGCTAGGATTCATGATTTCAAGCTTATAGAAATCTGAACTTACTTTTCCACATTGGTAGTCAAAGTTGGGGAGCTGTGCTGTATTTTTTAACCTATTAAGAAACCAAACTAAGAACTGTGGCAGATGGGTGGCTTCCTTCCTCTCCCAGAGCACCCAACACTTGGAAATATATTGCACAAAAGTCTGAGAACTCGATTCATCAAAGGCTGGGCAAGAACAACTCTGATTATGCCAGTCAGCTGCCAGGTCAGAAAAAGAGGAAGGTAACAAAAGTGTGCTGAGAGAAATCTGGGGAAGTTTCATCACACCCAAGCACGTCAGTGCCCTGCTTACTCAATCCCTTCTCCAGGAGCTGGAGGAGCACCAGCTGGTTAGCAACAAGGCAATGGACATACAACGTCCTGGTACCGGCTCATTCCCAACAGGCAGGTTAAGCTCTTGGGGCAGTGTTTTCAGCTCCCACCCTGTTTGTAGTTAACCAGAGCCATTTAAGGGCCAAATCCCAAATGACGCTTGGGCAAAGTCTCCCTGGACACAAGTACCACTGGGACTCCAAGAGGAGTTTTGCTTGAACAGGCAGAGCACAGCACTGGGCATTAATTGCACAGAACAGTTGGGTACCAAGAGACCAGAACCTAACGATGCCCCTTGGCAAGGTGTGAGTGGAGACAGCTCCCAGGGACAGACCACCCAGAGGGGGAAGAGAGGGAAGAAGTGCTGTGACTTTAAAAGCAAAGTGAGGACACCAAAGCACCTGTGCATCCCACACACAGGGGGAAGAGCCCCCCCATATCTGCTTACAAGAGACAGGGTGAAGGGCTCTCGCACACCAACCTCTGCAGCACGCGTTGAGTTGCTTCAGCTCTTCGGGAGAAGCGAGGCGGCAAAGTCGTCAGCACTGGATCGGGCAACTTGTGCGAGCAAGGGGCCAGACTCTGCTCTTGGAGCACAGGGGGGCCCACGAGGGCAGGTCGTGGCTGATGGCAAAGCCACACGGAGCAGAAAGGCTTCGTAATTCACAGCTGTTCAGTGCTGGTTTCAGGGTCTGGAGCACCCTTCCCAGTGTGCAGCGAGCAGTGGGCAGCAGATAGGTACTGGGGAGCACCAGGAACAAACCGCGCTCCAGGGCCACCACAGGAGCTGCAATATTCATCTCGGGGACCTTCTCTGCACAGCTGGCCCCCAGTGCAGCTCTGCCTTGCTCCACTTCACAGGACACCAATACTCAGGTGGCCCCTTCCAGTGCAACAGCGGGCAGGAAATATGGAGGAGCTGGATACAAGCCACACTCCCCCTGGCTTGGCCCTGGGAGTGGGGCAGAGCAGAGCTGCAGCACTCATGGAGTAACTGGGTCCAGAGGAGGTGCAAGAGCAAAGGAGAGGGGTCCCAGGGTCCCCAGGGTCCCCAGCATCACCCAGCCCTGAGGGAAGGTTCCCCCAAACGCTCTATCCAGGCCCCAGAGGGATCAGTGCAGCTAGGAAGTGAGGTTAGAGGTGGGAAGACAGCAAGTCCTTCATCCCTTCTCCAACAGTATCGTAATACTTGGTGCTACAGCAACACCGTTGGGTGCTGGGATGGCGAGAAGGTGACAGACACCTCCCACCACCAAGCCACACTTCCCAGCCTGGCTCTTCGCCCTCTCATCCTCCAAGTGTGCAAGCCAGCCCAAAACTGCCATCCAACACTAATTAGGTAGATATCGGCTTCATAATAAAAACTCATAAGCTTGCAACAGCTTTAAAAAAAGGCACCTAGAGCACCGCTTCTGCTCCAAGCGGTGCCCAATATTTTAATTTTGGATTTTCTTGGATTTTTTTAAAAAATATAAATAGCTCTTCATCTTAAA
Source organism: Megaceryle maxima (assembly GCA_024605025.1). Lineage (NCBI taxonomy): Eukaryota > Metazoa > Chordata > Aves > Coraciiformes > Cerylidae > Megaceryle > Megaceryle maxima. Next base: position 30,786 of record JANHGN010027499.1, on the reverse strand, counting down.
AATAGATCCTCAGGTGAGGTATACAGTAGCCTGTGTCTTGGCAGTGTAAGGACAAGAGGAGTATTTAGCTGGAGACAGTCATGATGTAGTTTTTGGAAGGACTGGTGCGACCAAACATCATCTGGTTCTTACAGGTAAGCATCCCATAGGAGCTCGCGGGTTTCGAGCTCGCGGGTTTTGTTGCGGTCGCTTCGTACAAGACACAGATGGAGCCGTCCTCACCGATGCGATACGAGACCTCGTAGGGGTCCACCCAGAGCGTGAGCTCGCTGGGCAGGAGCTGGTAGAGCTGCGGGAGGCTGAGTCCGATCTGGCTAGCTGCCTTGCTGATAATGGGGTCCATTTTGTGATTGATCCGGATGCAGCGATACCCGGAGCCTTTGAAGGGTTTCTCGGGAAACCAGTGATGTTTGTAGTGCTCTGCAAGGGAAGCGAGAAGGGAAGAGCGGTGAGCAGGCAGGCAGAGGCTCTCCGGAGGTCCGAAGGTGTCCACACATCGCTGCCGGTGGAGGAATCCGAGTCCCCCTTCGGCTGCCTCCAGCAGACGGAGGCTGCAGAGCCGAGCGCTCCATTATTCCACCGCTGCGCGCTCCAAGGCGCAGCTCTTCGGTCCGAGAAACCCCCCCAGGCAGCACGGTGCCACGGGGGCCGCAGCGATGGGACCCCAACACCTTCTCGCCCCGAGCGCTGGGTGGCCAGGGCTGATACCCTATCGCCAACAACAACACACCACAGCCAGGGAGTAACATCCAGGTCATTCTTTAAGTTCAGGGGCACGTTGCCACCCCTTATCTCAGCAGTGGCAAGCAAGCCATCCCTTCCGAGGGCTGATAACGCAAGGCTGCGTTCGGCTGGGAGGAGACCCTCGAACCACCCAGTTTGCGCTGAGCCCCAGCCATGCGCAAGGGGAGGGGAGTGCCAGAACCCCACTGACACCGGGCGGAGCCCTTGGCCAGCAGACAGGGCAGGCAGAGCAGCTTCGGATTATTCCTATCAAGCCCCAGCAAGGAGGGCTGCAAACAGATGGGCTGCTGCTCGAACGCGGTGGGGGGAGCTGTACAAATCCCCCGCAGACCGGGCAGGGGATCCGCTCACCTTCATGGCTGGGGCAGCTGCGGCTCAGGACCCCACGGGTGGGTGCCCAGGGAGGGGCCCCGGGGAGGGGGCACAAGAGGGTGCCCAGGCAAGGGTACAAATAGCCATCTGGCATCAAGGAGGACACGGCTGGTGTCAGGGACAGTCACAGCTGGGTGCCCGACCCAAGAGGACACGGGGGGGGGGGGCAGGCGGGGAAGCCGAGAAGTCCCCTGGGGGGCACAGGCAAGAGAACAAACAGGTATCCGGCATCAAGAAGGACACAGCTGGGTGTCAGAGACAGACACAGACGGCTGCCCGTCCCCAACAGACACGGGTGGGCGCCCAGCGAAGGGACACCAGGTCCTGGGAGCAGCGCGGCAAGCACCAAGGAAGGCCACCAGCCTGCACCCGGCCCCGAGCGGGGGAGGAAGAGGACGGTCACAAGCGGGCCCTCACCCCGACCCTTCCTCCCCAGGCAGCCCAGCCACCTCCTCCTCACCTGCCAGCGCCTCCCGCAGCGCCCCGCTGAAGACCTGGAGCTGCTGCTCGCTGACGCAGCCCCGCGTCCGCAGCAGGCTGGAGACGAAGCCGACGGCGGCGGCGATCTCGGGGACCATGTCGGCCCGGGGGCCGCCCCCGGCACCGCGGCGCTGGCTCTGGCTCATGTCGGACTCCCGGGCGGTGGCACCGGTGGAAGGGCGCGGGGGGCGGGGGCGGCGGCAACGGCTGCTCCGGGCCGGGCTCGGTCTGGGCCGCCGGCTCCGCGCCGCCGTTAAGTAGCGAGCGCGGGGGAGGCGGCGGCGGCGGCGCCGCGGCCGCTATTGGCAAAGAGCCGCTGACGTCACCGCCGGGGAAGGAGTGACGTCACCGCCGCGATGACAATAGAGGCGGGGATGGGGGAGCGAGTTACCGGAGGGCTATTTTTGGGGCTGACCTCGGAGGAGGAGGAGGAGGAGGAGGTCTGGGCATCGGAGCTCTGCACCCCCCTCCTGCTCTGGGGCTGAGCGCCCCGCGGCCGCCTCCGCCTCACCCGTGGGTTCCGGGAGAATCCGGGGGTTGGGGGAGGGGGGAGGAGTCCCTGGCAGCTGCCCGTGCCCGAGGTGACCCACGGGAGGTGGCGGGTGGGAGGGCAGATCCCGGATCGCCAGGTGCCGGGCTACCCCCCCGGCTGCTTCCCTGTCCCTGGAGCTGGTCTCTGGGAAGCCACCACAGAATCCTCGAGTCATGGAATGGTTTGGCTTGGAATGGACCTTAAAGGTCATCTCCTTCCAACCCCCCTGCCATGGGCAAGGACACCTCCCACTAAAGCAGGTTGCCCAAAGCCCCGTCCAGCCTGATCCAACCCAGGTTTCCAGCCCCTGGTGAGTTCACAGCTGCTCCCAGTAACCAACACAACTCCTTGGGAGGGTGAAGCGAAGGCTCGGCCGGACAAGCCACTGAAACGGCAACGGACTGAAGGAATGACAGGGAGCAGTCGCCCAGGGCAGTCAGCCCGTGCCCCGTTCCCGGTGCCTGCCCCATCCTACCCTCCTGGCTTCAGTATGAGAAGGGTCTGGCCCCCTACACGGGGGGGTCTCCATTCCCCTGCAGGTTTCCATCACCAAATTTCCTCCCCCAAGACACATCAGAGATCCTTGTTCCCTTATCAAGGCCAAATCCTCTCCAGAGATGCCTGCAGTGTGCAGGAGAACTTGCCGTCACCGGCACTGTCCCAGACAGGTGAGGCAGATGAGGGGGAACAGGACAGTAACCGCTTTCATCTCACTGCCTGAGGAGCGTTTGAGGTGAGGAGCGAGGGCAGACACCCCGGGAGCTGGTGCCTCCCTCCAGCCTGGCTTTTGGCTGGGGGAAGAGCGGGATCCAGGAGGAGGAGGCTGCAGCGCAGAGGACGTGTCCGATCACGGAGCAGGGAGAGCAAGCCAAGGCAAGCAGGAGCAGAACCAAGCGTCCTCAGTTGCCTCCGTCTAGCCCAGCAGGAGGGGAGAGGAGAACCGGTGCAAGCAGCGTGCAGCCCTGATGCTTAGCGAGATGCAAGCAGCACCTTAAAGCCACTACAAAACAGGGAGCTGCACCAGCTGGCCCAGCTGCCAGCCACGCTGCCCAGGATAAAGGCACTCGCCCAGCTTCTGCTGAAACTGGCCCGAAGCTAAAGCAACAGTAGGAGGCCAAGCTCTTTTCTTGCCTTTGCTTTGATCAACCATGAGAGGGTTAGTATCAAAACAGGATGGGATTTCTGAATGAATATTCCCTGTCAGAGAACCGGGATTGTTTGGAGCCATTGTCTCGCAGCTCCAGATGCCTCCCTTAGCGTGCACCGGGGGAGGATCTGAAGCCACAGCTCTGATGTGATCCCCGGTGAAAACGCGTTCTCCTCCTGCGGCTGGGGCCTCCTTTGGCATCTCCACAAGCAGCGGGTGCAGCTGGAGAAAAGCAAGGCAGGGAATGAGATCATCTGGGTTTGCCTCTGCCCGAGGAGCAGCCCCGCGGAGGCTGAGCCATCGCCGGTTCCCACAGTGCCGCTCCCGTCGCTGGCACAGCGCTTTGGCCGCGGCGCTCCCCGATGAGGAGGAGCGTGCGGTGCTGGCACGCAGCCTGCCAGCGCGGCCCCACCTTATCACGGCTCTTATGGCACCGCTCGGGGTCCTGTCCTGCTCAGGCACTGCTCTTGGTAAGCACCACCCTGCCTGTCTCCCTCAAAAGAGGTGATTTTGTGCAGCAGGTCAGGGGGAGGCTTTCCAGCACCTCTTTACACAGCAGGGCTCAAAACTCCAGTGATTTCCCACGACTCAGGGGTGTAATAAGATTTTGTGAGGCCTTTTGCTTCCAGTCTGCTGCTCATTTTCTTTGCACCTCTGTCATTCCTGCGTGTAAACACTAGACAGGGGGTTTCACACCTTCTGAAGCACGAGAGGATGGCTTTGTAGCAAGGCATAACTATCAAGCCCAGAGCAAAGAGTCAGAAAATAGCTTTTGAAACCACAGAAGAGGTGGCTACAACAGACACAGCCCAAGCAGACGTCGGTGCTGACCCCGTTTTGAGTTCTGCGCAGCTTGAAAGAAAGCACTCTGGGCAGCGGGCACGACGGGGTCAAGCCAGCGAGAAGACAGAGCCAAGGGGTCCCCGAGTCCTCCCCTCCCCACTCCATCTGCCACCCCATTCATCTGCAGAGCACGAGGAATCAGGCAAATCTCTCGCTATAAACCAGATTTGCCTTTGTAAGCTTTGAAATAAACCCAAGGATTAAAGTCTAAGGAGTTGGGGTTTTTTTTAAGTCAGCAACACACATGAAAGAGCACATGGGTGTGTGTGGAAGCCAGAGCACAGCGCGGTGCAGGGGAGGGTATTCAGACTGTGGCGGCAGCCAGAGGCCCCAGGAAGAGGCTCTATAAAGACCCAGCCCCAGCCTGGCCACGCACACCTTCACTCCCGTAAAGACCCCTGCGCTGTGGCCAGCAGACACGCTCCCAGCGTGCTCAGAATCGGCAGAAAACCAGGAAGCGAGCAAAACCATCCTGGTAGCAGAGACTTTTATACAAGTATATCACTAAAAGCCAAAATAAGCCCTCAACTTTTCAGCTGTAGTAAAGCACAGGAAGCCTGAGCAGTGCTTGCAGTCGAACCAGACAAGGGGAGAGTGGGGAAAAGGGCTTGTTTCCCCCCGCCGACAGAAGGATCCCATTAAAAAGTACCTGGATGGTACCATGCAGTCCTGAGTCACGGGACAATAGTTGTAGCAAGAGGTCTTCTGTCCTCCAGCCAGCCAGGAATAGCACTAATAGCAGCTGCAGGTTTATTTGCCATTAGGGCTAACAGTGTTTGGTAAGTGCTGCTGCTGAGCTATCCTTGGCGAGCAGGTTCCCCTGGTCCCCCCTGCTCCACAAGTGGATGAAGTAAGCGGTGGCACCATTCTCCAAGTACAGAGCTTCCATTTATTCTTAATCATCGTCTCTCTACAGGCTCCCTTCGTACAGCTTAGGGCCTTTGTCTTGTGTGTGTTCATACGGCCGGACACAGGCCCCGGCCTCCGAAATCAGATTGTCTTCGTTAAGCCCTTCCAATAAGAGATTTCCTGTGGAGCTCAAGGGCCTCTAAGCGGGTTACGTGCCCATAATTTCTGGCCCTGGTACAAGACGACTGCAGTCTTAAAGACAGGGCATAAGACTTAATACGTGCTTTCCAATTGCTTTGAGGAGTTACAGCATAAACAAACAATTAGAAAATAAAATTCATGTTAAAAAGAGAAGTTAGAGCTGGTTTTAATGCTGTTCTGGATGGATTAGTTTCCGCCCCGTGTTTGGCTGGAAATGGCTGCAAGCGTTTAGATTTCAATTTAAAAAAAAAAAAAACAACAAACCCCAAACCCAATAAACTTCTCCATAGCAATTGGCCAGGCTAGATTTGTAACTGGTTGGACAGGAATTAGAAGTTCAGATAGGCTTTCAAACACTTTGGCCCTGTTTATCCAAATGAGCTTCAAGACTGGTCGAGCTGGAAATTTGACGATAAAAGGGGAACATTTGGCTCTCAATCAAGGGTTAAAACTCAGCATGGACAGACCAAGCTGCTCAGGAGGACTTAACACTTCTCAGGAGTCAGCATCTCACAGTGTTTCATATACAGTCTGAAGGGCAACTGTTCCCACGCTACACCTGGACTCGTTTGTTCTTTGGACGACACCTTTTCTCATCCGCTGGGCTGACGTTCGTAAGGCATGAGACACGAAACCCGATTTCAAGCTGTTCTCCAATGCCATTAGAGTCAGCTGCCAGTCAAAGAGCCACGGCGTGAATCCGCACCCCCAGTTATCGGCAGGAAAATAGTTACACGGAATTAACAGTCAAATCCTCCCCATTAGCCCTGTCCCACTTCTCCCAGCTCGGTCCCTCCCAATCACCCCAGTGTTTGAGGAGGAGTTTATGGTTACCTCTAGATTTGGGAAGCCAGGGGCTGGCTGGCTTTACATTAACTAAAAACCCCACACAATTCAGAAAGTCTCTGTGAACAGTTTTGGACTGTAAAAATAACAGATGTATTGGCCCCGTTCAACTCTCATTATCTGGCTCTGCCAGAGAAGGCACAGACTATTGTGAGGGCAGTGCCAGCAGCCACCTGGTTGCTAACACCAGTTAAGCACCATCACTGGGAATTTAAGGGGAAAAAAGCCCAGGGGTAAGCTGGGCTAGTATGTTTAATCACCGCTTTAATTGGTAACCCGGGTCTGACCCCAGAAACAGGCCTAGCAGGCAGAGTAAACAATAAAGCAAGAGTCCTAAATCCAGCCTACTCTTCGAGCTAATAAGTCCTTTCAAAACACACAGTTGTGAAATAAGACTGTGAGTGAACCGTGTGAAATGCAGCTTGGGGCGGGGGGAGAGGGAGGACCTGGACAGAAATCAAAGCCTTTTTCATTTTCCAGCACATATCGATTCCCAGCAGTTTAGACCACGGCCAGGACAAGCACGTAGCACCTTCTAGGCGGGCCAAGCTCCTAGAAGCTTGTCATCCTGCAGGACTGTGTGGTGCTGGGCTTTGCTGAGCACCTCACCGCTATTTTTGGTGCCTGAACGTCTTTTGTCAGCTCCGTGCTTTGTCTGGCCCCTGTAACTGGAGTCCCCGCGCCAGCTCCCGGTGCCTTGGGATTTGTGCACAGCACATGTCAGGACACGTTCTGGGCACGTCCGGGCAGTTCTGCTGTAGGCCATCAGGAACCTTTAAACATTCCCCTCTGCTCCTGAGCGGATTTGTACATGGACCGAGAGCTGGATGCTTCTCCCCACAGCATTTGAACACAGTGGCTTTTGTAGCCCTAGCGAGGGAGCACCGAGTTCCTAGGAGACATCTTTCCCAGAACAATCTCCCTTTGATCCACTTTCCTTGCTGGATGCCACATTTCCTCATGGAAAACAACCTATCTGACCCACTGCGAATGTCACATCTGTTCAGAAGTATTTTAGGAAGCAAACATTGCTGTACTCAAGGGAGTCTCAAGCAGAAGGAATTGCTTTTTCTTCAAGCTCTGTAGGACTTTGGACCTAGTTTTCCAGTGGTGCTGAGCACTCACTGGCTCCAGCTGCCTCCAGTACACGCTGGGGGTTTTACCTTGGCCCTACCAGCTTCTTGTTGAACCCTTGTTGACAGTGTCTTGTCTAAGAAGACATCTGTTCAAAGCTCAGTATTATCAGCCAGAGACAAAGCCTCAGACTGCAGTTCCTCATGAAGCTGCCTGGTTGGGGAAGGTGTGTAGGTGACCTCACGCTGATTTCAGAGATGGTTTCCTGTTCTTCACATTTGGTTATTGTTTTTTTTTTTCCACATCCTCTCTGCAGGATGCCACTGCCTCCGCCTACCTCTGTTCCTGTCCAGCAAAGCTTCTGAGGGTAGAAAGGGGACAATAGAAAAGGTCCAGTGGAGCTCACCAGGGCAGCAGAGCCAGAGCAGGGTGGGGGTGGGGGTGTTTGCACAGTCAGGTCTGGAGAAAGTTGTCAGCTGTAAAGCCTAGAACAGGTTTGCTAGTTTAGGAGATAAAAGGAGTCCAGAGCTCTGTCTTTATCTCAGAAATGGAGCAAGGAGCAGCAGCGCAGCAAGACAGCCCCTTGTCCCGCTCCACCCCTCCTGCCCTTCACCAGCCCTTGTCGATAACATCTTCCCCCAGTCCTCGCCTCCAGCACAAGGTAAACAGCACGACACAGATGAGTGCAGAGGCCCCTCGGGAGTTCTCCCTTATCACAGCACCCTGGGCTGTGTCTGCCTCCCTGGGCTCTGCTCTCTACCCCTCCAGAAAGTCCCAGAATAAATACTGGCTCCAGTCAAAACATGATTTCCCTCCCCACAACTGGGAGCAAGTAAACCCACCAGTAACTCTGGTGGCAAAGCCACCAATAACACACAACGCTGGAGCCAAATCCTCCTCAGCACCACAAAGACACACAGGGAACAACCACGTGAGTTGTTGCTGTGGAGTTATGGGCTAATGTGAGAGAGACAGACAGACAGACAGCGTGGCGAGGTAACCGAGCTGAAGAGATGCTGTGCCTTGATCGGAGCCACGAGGCAGAGACAAGACAGGGCCCTTCCCATGAGCTGGCCCCCGCTGGTGCTGCAGCCCAGTGGGGTTAGGGGCCAAGGGCCAGTGTCCCCCCCCCAGACAGGGCAAACCTAACTCCTTGGGTCTATCTCTAGCTTGGGGATCTTCTCAATGCTCATCAGTATCTAAAGGGTGGGAAGCAAGAGGACGGGGCCAGACTCTGGTCAGTGGTGCCCAGCCACAGGACGAGGGGCACTGGGCACCAACTGGAACCCAGGAGGTTCCAGCTGAGCAGGAGGAGCAAGTTCCTTGGGGTGAGGGTGTGGGAGCCTGTGCCAGTCTCCTTCTCTGGAGAGATTCCAAAGGCTCCTGGACACTGCGCTGCTGGGCCCCCTGCTCTGGGTGACCCTGCTGGATGGAGCAGGGGGGTGGCACCAGGTGATCCCCACGGGGCCCTTCCAGCACCCACCACGCTGGGATTCTGTGATCTCACACCCTTCCTTCTAAGGGAGGCTGGAGGGTTATATATAGGGCTTTCACACTTCACTGACATGCAGCCATGACACGAAAAAGGGATTTTTCTTTTCTTAGAAATGAGAAGTTAGAAAAAAAAAAAGAAAAGCCCCTCTGGCTGAAACCACAGGATGGGATTTTTTAGGTGGTGAGAATGTGACTTATCTGCCAAACTCCAGCTCAGGCAGGGACCAGCGCTGTGAGGAGCTGCCAAAGCAGCACATTGCTGAAATCTGCGTTTATTGCTTATGCAGCATTTCTGGGGGGTGACGGGTGTCGTGGAGCCATAGCAACCCCAGCCGTGGGCGGCACGACACGGCCAGAGCACCCACGGCACTGCTGCTCTAGGAGCTGGCAAGTGAACTACTGACCCTGCTCAGAGTCGCCTGACATCTCGGCCCCGAGCGGGGATCTCCGCTGGGCTTGAGTGGGGTTTCTTGGAAGAGTGGTTTATTTACCCTCCCTTTGGAGGAGAAGAGCAGGAGATGGTTACAGATGAAAGTGATTTCTCTTGTGGCATCAGAGACCTGTGCTACTGTCACAGTGTCCTTTGCTTGAGGGCTTTATAGGACATGGAGCATCAAACAGAAACGGGATCTTGCTGGGCAGTTCTGCATTTTCCCACAGGGCTGAAGAGATCGAGCCAGTGTCATACAGACTTCAAAGGCTCCGTGTAGCAGTTGCTGCTCAACAAAGAAGACAAGTAGCTCTAGGACTTCCAGGTTTATGGCAAGCTGACCTGCTCAGAGCTAACTCCAGAATGTCATTACCATCCCAGGCTATGGACTCGGCCATATGGATCTGGCTTCCCCTCCTCTCCCTCCCCTCCCTCTTCTGGGTCCAGCTCAACTCCACAGCACGGATTATGTCAGGCACGATCTACTGCTGCTCTACTGACAAAGCTCTGACCAACCCACCCCTCTCCCCATGGCCTCTATTTGCCCAGGCTGCAAATCTACGGGGGGACTTTTGTTTCAGAGCCAGCAAGAGCCACGGAGCGCAGATGGTCCAGGCTCCAGCGTGGGAGAGAAGGGACACTGGGAGAAGGTCCTTGAGGTTCTTCTCAGGCTACACCCACAAATATGAAAAAAGCCATTGCTTTCCAGAGCCCAGCAAACCTCCCAACCCCTGCAAATACCAATTAGTGCACAAAGGCGGCCCAGATAAAGCCGGGTAACACCCTACAGGAGCTTAGATCTGGGTGGTGCCCTTTCCCAACAGGGAGGCTGATCCCTGCTTGGAGAGATACCTCCTGGGTAGCAGGTGGACTCTGCAGGACAGCTCTAGGCTGTTCCCAAGGATCCCTCGCCCTCCCTGGCAAAGCCAGCTAATGCCTGTGGGTGGGGTGCTGCACCTGGGCAGGGGGAGGCAGGCAGGGGTGTACCGCACGCAGCCACCCTCCAGTGCTTTGCAAACCTCGCTATCCACCTCTGCCCATGCAACCAACATGCTCTCCCTCACCAGGCCACAGCTTCTTTGTAGCTAAGGACCAACCAAGGTCCAGTTGAGCACCTGAGGAAAGACAGACTTAGTACCAGCATTCACATGTTTGCTGGCTGCCATGCAGACTCCAGCAGAGGAAGCAGATGTGGTTTTTTTCTCCCTGCCTGTTGCAGATGTCCCACAAAAAGTTCTGGTATTCAAGAAAATCAAGGAGGTCGGAGCTGAACAAGTATCTGGAACTCGCCCTGCATGGCCAGGGTGTGTACAACCAGGGAGGGAGTTGGTTAGTTATTAAAGTAGGGGTCATTGACTCAAAAATTGGGCTTAGGCATCACTTTGGATTGCACACAGAGTTCATCTGGGTTTGGATCCCAAATTTCAGGTTAGAGCCACATCTCTTACTCACAGAAGCAGCACATAAGCTCTCTCTTCATATTTCTGCATTTCGGCAACAACCAAGGCTTTAGCAGAGCGTTTTTTCCACTCTTATTTAGAGGAATCAAGAGAGTTGTGATTTTATCTGTGTACATTTGAGGAGAGGAGGTGGGGGCTGGATTCCTGAGCCATTTTCAGGTCAGACTTTGGTGCCTGTCCAAGGCCTTGATCTATTGCTCAACTGCTGCTCAGGACTACGGTCTTGCTTTACAAAAACCCTGGAGCTTCTTGTAAATGCTTGTTTTGGAGTGAAACAGGCACATTGAAACCTGCTTGAGCTAAACAAAACATCAATACCCTGGAAACCGTCTCCAGGAGGCTGCCCTGAGGTATGCCAAGGATGTGATGGTCAAAGACCTGGCCCCAAGGACTCTGCTAAGGCACAGATGATCCTGAGAGACCAGCCACCCTGGCCCAGGCTGCTTCAGTCCACTCCTGCTGACCAGAGATCCCCAGGGCTCCTTGGAGTGATTGTCCTCCACATGCTCATCACCAGCTCACACTATAATTAGTGCTTTGGGGAGCCCAGTTATACCCCAGCCCTGCCCCACCCCACCCACCAGTAATGGCAGGGACAGTCCCACTCCCACCCCAGACAGCTATGTCCCTGTCTCCCACGGGGAGATCAGTGAAGCCATCTGGGATCTCTCAGTGCCTCTGGAATTTGGCACCAAAAAACCCAAACATGTTGGCTAAGATGTGCCATGGACAACACTTGGAAATCCAGAGCACGGACACCGTTCCCCACAAGGTGACAGAGGAAACGGCTGCGCAGAGGCAACACCGGAGATCTGGGATAGCCACAGTGCGTGGGAGGCTGGAGTCACAGGGCAAGAGCTGCTCGGCTCTAGAAGACATGATGTGCAGCTCACTTGCCTGTGTACATCCCTCCCTGGGCACAGCAGCCCCAGGGAAGATCTACCCTCAAAGCAGGACTCTCAAGAGAGGCTTTGGCAGGAGGGCTCTGCAGCCACATTCCTTAGAAAACAAAAGGAGGTTTGGAAAAACACCAAGAACAATAACTCCCCCTTCCCCTCCCTGGACTGAGCCTTGGCTAAGGCCACACTGAGAGAATTACACCCGGGGCTCTGTCAGGAAACCTTCCTCATGGATGGGAAAGCACAACCCAATGTGCCAGCAGCTGAGACATCAGCACAGGGAAGGGGGCAGAGGTGATGGGCAGGGATCACAGCCCCTCTGTTAGAGCAGGATGGGTTCCACTGCTTCCCTTCACAGCCAGCACCATCCCGCCTGGGCACTGTGGGCTCAGCAACTCCCCCCAACCTGCACAGGATATCCCAAGGCTCGCAAGACTGAAGCATCTTTAACAGAGCTATCCCCCCAGATTAGCCCACAAATCAGCCATTTCTTCTCCACTATTTCCCAGAAGGTAAAGTGAGTCATGGGAAAGCAGGCCCGCGGTTTGTGATGGAGCCAGGAATTAAACTGAGATGGGCCCCCCAAACTCAAGACTCCCAACCAGCAGGTCATCCAGCTTCTGTTGGCAGCATCCCCAGCAGCTCCAGTACCAGACGAGCCCAGTCGGCTGGGTCAGAGTCGTGCAGAGACACAGCAGCTCTGCAGCTGAGATCTGCCCACGTTCTACCTGTCTGCTCACCTGACCAGACGCAGGTCTGGATGTGAAATCTTGTTGGGTAAGCCAAGACCTGAAAGTGAATATTCCTGGTGAAAGAGCTGCCCCTAACAGTGCCTCAGATCCCCCGCATTTGGGAAGTGTGGATCTCAGCACGGGAGATGTTACGGCAGCGTCAAACAAGAGTTGTAGCTCACATGCTTCTGCGACCCCCACAGTGGGACTGTGGACATTCATCGAGGTTTTCCACTCTGGTGCAGCCTGTTGCAGGCTCACGAAGTTCTACGTCCCTGTTACCCAGCTCAAGGTGTGAAGGTCGTAAATCAAGGTTGAGATCCCTCGCTGCCCAGCTCTGCTGCGTGTGCAGGATCGCGCTGCTCCCAGCTGGCCTGGAAAGCAGCCGAACAAGCGTGAGAGGGTTGATCCTGCTGTTGGCACCTGCCTGGCTCTCTGTTTGCAAAAAAACCTCACTTCTTCTCGGTATGTGCCAGTTTCCTGATGCACACGGAGGCTCCCTTCCCAGTATAAAAGCACCTGGGGACTTACGAACCTGAAAAGGTGCATTTCTAATGAGTGGAAGGAGCTGGGAACGTCTCTGTGAGGCAAGCCCCTCCTGGAAAGAGGATGAATGGTGTGAAGGTCTCCTCACAGAAAACGCTGCACAAGGGGGGAAGGGAGGGAGGGAAGAGAAAATCGCCTTCCAGTTTCCCTGTAGCAACAAGCCATAGGAAACACAAGGCCCAGGATTGTTTTCTTACGGTCCCTGCAGAGGGGCCACTCTCGACCCGGATCACGGACACTCGGTATGGAACCAGCCCAGTGGAGCAGGAAAACATTCCCGTGTGATCCATTAATCCTGGCTGACAGGGCTCCAGGGATCTCCACTCCCTCCTGTGCCTGCAGCTCTCACCATGATAACCATTTCAGATTTGCCTCATATACATGCCCTTGAAATCTGCGGAGGCTGGAAGAGTAAACAGACCTTAAAAGGGTCTCCAGTTCCTGCCTTCCATTCCCTCATTCTCAAGAGCGCTCCTGAGTGAAGCAGCTTTTGCAGAGACCCGGCAGCTGAAGGCCTCTTTACCATACAAAGCAGCTAATAATACCTCACACACCCTTCACCCTGCCGGCTCCAGAGCCCAGGAGGGCCCTCGCTTGGCGACTGCACACATTCATCTGCCATAAATGGCTGGTTTCCCTCTTTCTAGCAAGGCCACATTGTGCTCAGACTGTTCTGTCTCACCATTAAAAGTTCCCGCTCAGAGTTGCCAGGGTTGAGAGCTCATCCCAAGCCTTCTCCTGTTTGAAGGTTTTCTTTCCCTCCTGCAAGGAGGTTAATGCTGGGAAGAAAACTGAGAATGTGCACCGGCTCCGCAGCCCCGTGTTAAGGTCTGGAACGCCGGAGTCAGCTAACAGAAGCAGAGGAGAAAGAATAAAAGCCAATTTCAGTTAGGGATGTGGAGGTGTGTTTTGGGGCAGGGAGAGAACAGAAGATCCACTGTGATTTTAAATGCCTTGGAAAACACTAAAACCATTAAATTCACTGCCTTTCCTGGAGCTCCCTGGGTGGACACCAGTGCAGCTGAACGCCAGGCTGGGCGAGGCAGAGGGAGCCGGGTGGTGGAGCTCCTCAGGTGGGTGTTCAGCCCTTCCACACACCCCTGTGTACCCCCGAGCAGGTCCCCAGAGCTCTCTCAGCTTTATTTTCAGACAGTGGAGGCCTGAGCTCTGGGCAGCCTGGAACACACAGCCCAGACATGCTGCTGGAGGATCTGGTCCTCCCAAAGAGCAAACAGGTGCCCTGTGGGCAGCTCTGCTGACTCCGTGACAAGATCCTTTGTGCCCCTGATGCCCCCTCCTCCAAGCACAGAGCACACAGCCAAAAGGGATCTTCCTGGCTCGCGGGGGTGGGCAACGACATGATTTTCTCCAACCTACCACTTCCTACAGTCTCTGGATCTTAACGCTGTCCTTCCTAGTGCTCAGGTGACTCTGCCCTCTGTATCAGGACCGGTGCTGATGTTCAGGTATCAGAGCGAGGTGCTGACTCCTGTTTCTCTGGATGAGGCCAGAGTGACTCCAGATTTAGTGCTGAGAAGCAGATTAGGATATGGTTTGCCTCAGGCATTTTGCTGCTCAAGCAGAGGTCAGTCTGCAGGCAGGGAAGGGACAAGATGGCTTTCAGCAGCCTGGTAAAGGAGTAGAAAAGTGCAGGGAGCCACCCTTTGTCTCAAAGGAACAGGGTCTAAGGGAGGAACCTCGTGGTATATACATCCTACCTCTACACACAGAACACTTCAGGAAAGTTGTTTCGCATCAGCACCATTTTGTGGGGAAGATTTTTCAGAACCAAGCTGGAATTTCTCATCAAAAAGCAAGAGAGGAAGATGGCAAGTGAGCCTCTGTCTAGAGCAACCCACGCTCCCCCGTGGAGGGACAGCTCTCAGAGAGCCCTTCTTTGGGCGGGTCACATCTGAATCTGGGTCACTCACATCCAGAGTCTCAGTTTCAGCCTGCTTAGAACAGAAACAAGATACGAAAACCCTTTTTTTGCAAGAAGGAATAAAAAAAAAACAACAAAAACCCAGAGTCCTACTTCTCCAGCCAGCTGTTTCTCAGCAGGAGAAGAACAATCACGTCCACTTCAAAGCTGTCACCCAAGACACACCTAAGACGAGTGCTTTAGAGACATGTGAGCAGGTAAATCATTTGAAGGGCCACCTTGGGCCCTATAAGTGCCCCTGGGTATGCTAAAAATTGGCCACAATTACTCTGTGGGGTGCTTACCTTACATAATTGTCTTAATTACACAGGGCTGCCTAATTACACTTTATGCAGCTTTAACTATGCAAAGAAAGACATCACACATGGGATAGAAAAGATTCTGACCACGTCTTGACCAACCTGAGAAAAACAGAAGTCTTCCTGATGGCCCCACTTGGCAGTCTTGCTCCATGACCCTGCCGAACAGGTTTCCACCGCTGTTGATAAGATTAGAGGCCTGGGTGTGACCCTCGTTTATGGCCACACACTCTCGGAGCACTGGGAGGCCCCAGGGTCAGGCTGGGCTGGGGGGTAAAGGGACTTTCCAGCTGAGTGGCCTATCCCACAGTGGCAGCACTGTAATTGTCCTTCATTTGGGGCTGTTTATGCAAAGGTAGAAAGCTGTTTCCAGGTTAACTATCTCCGCCTCACAGCTCTGTAACCTTGGTAGCCTGATGTCTTTATTTTTTATTAATTTTTTTTTTCTTAACTATGCCACGTAGGCGCAGAACAGAGCGGCCTTATCTCACAACCACCCACGTGAAAGGAGGAACTGCAGCACGCAGCCATGCCAGAGCTGCAGGGAAAGCAAAGCCTTGCCAGGCAGGTAGGACGCGTGTGCTGGGGAAAGGAGCCTCGCTGGGGATCTTGTGTCTAGCTTGGGGTTTTCCCAGGAGCTGAGGAGAAGTCAGGCAGGGATTTAACTTAAGCCTATCTCAAAGACTTGTTGTAAACTGTCCAGATTTCCAAATATGCGCATGTACATAACCCACCCTGAAGAACACGCCACTTTAAGCGTCCTCTGATCCAGGGCTGCTTTGTCCCCCCTTTTCCAGGCACTTAAAAGCCCCCAGACTGAAACTGGAGGTACAGAGTCATTCAGCCCTGCTACTCCAGTTCTCTTTCTCCACAAACACAGCCTTTCTGAACCCCCCAAAAAGAATCCCAGCCCAGGTGCTGCCTCGGGACGTGAAACTGCAAAGTCTCGCTGCAGGCAAGTGATGGTTTCCAAGAGCACAGTGACACAGCTGCACTAGGGGAGCTGGAATGGGGGAGTGCCGTCGGGACAAGAAAATCTAAATATAGCTCTGAAAAGCATTCCACTCAAATTAATTATCAGCCATGAAACAACATTTTTAAAAGGAAAAGGAAAATATTGTGCTGAGCTGAGCAAATGAGGGAGGTCTGCCAGTGCTGGAGTGTGTTTATCCTGGGTATTGTTTAAACTCTTAGAGCTGAATTAGTGACAGAGCCCAGCTGCTCCTGAACCTCAGCCCTCCTCTCTGCTCGGGCCAATAGACTCTGCTCAGTCTGCACCCAAAAAAGGACTGCATTTCCCCTCCCGGCCGTGCCTGACGTGGCCTGCTCTGCTCTGCAGACGTCAGCAGGATCAGCTTCTCAGCAAGGAAGCTGGCAAGAGCTTCTTCAAAACATGTGACGTAGGAGACAGCCACACAGAGCGGTGAAACCCTTGAGCGGGGATGTGGAGCAGAGCCACGCTTCCAAAGAAGGAAAGCCCCCATGGTAGCACAAGCACGGGAACAGGCTCCGGAGCCTGTCGTGTTGCTGCCAGGACTGCCAGGGGTTGTGGTGTTGTGAGGGGCACCGGCAGATTTTAAAGTTTTTGTAGAGATTGGCATGACAAGAAAGGGCTCCTGGGGAGAAGCATGTTCAGGGCGGCTGGATGCTCAAAAGAGTGATTGTGTCCAACCTGGAGTGAGGAAGGAAAGGAGAGAGGCACAGAGAGCACCCCGGGTGGCTGTGTCACAGCTACCGGTGGGACAAAGGTGTGTTCGTTTCCCTGCAGGTGGAATAAGGGGTCAGCAAACTGAAGGGAAGCCCCCTCGCCCTCCGCCTCACCAGGTCTGATCGATGAGGAGAAATGATCGCTCTTTCAAGAGACTAGCACACAGATGCTTCTAGTTCCACTTCCTCCTTCACCCCCCAAACCAAACCTGGCAGCTTCTCAAGGCTCCCTCTGCCCTAGATCAGCCCTGGGAGAGTCCCCACACTGAGAGACAGGAGTACAAGATTAAACACAGGACAATGCCCTTACCCCATCCCCACTCCCACGCCCCGCTGGGCTGCCCAGCCGGCGTGCAAGCACTGACAGAAATGTATTCACACGCTCGAAACCTGGCGCTTCCTTCCCCGCAGCATGGCCCTGAGTGCAGGATGTAATTGGCAGTTTCTTTGATGAAATTCACTTTTACTGCTTTCAAGTTAGCCACAGTCCTCAGCCTACCTGGGTTTTCTCTCATGTCTGCAGTATTCAGAATTATTTGCTGAATCTGCTCTGAGTGACACCAGCAGCACAGACAGAGGCTTGTGAAATCCAGTCTGGCTTCAGGTGGGAGCGGGCAGGCAGCTGGCTGCACTGGGTGTTTCGGTTCCAGGACTGAAGTACAACTCCTACGTTGTAAGCAAAAGCTGAGAGCACACCCAGCTGGAAGCAGCGTACCCTGAGGAAGCACCCAGGACATACAGGCTCTCCCAAGTCCTGCTGACACCAGATCTCTGCTGCTCAGCACCACGCTCCAAACAGCAGAAGACCCACACAAAACGGGCACCTTCGCACAACAATGAGGATGCACGTCCCCGATGTGTGTACACCCCGATGTGCGTACGCCCTGATGTGTGCACACTCTGGATGTTCATGCCCTAGATGTTCACACCCTGGATTTGCCTGCCCTGGATGCTCATGCCGTCGATTTTGCGTCAGGCCAGCTGGCAGCCAGGAGGGGTTTGCAGAGCGTGGATCCGATTGCAGGCCTGGCAGTGGCCCGGGGGATGGCCCAGCGGTGGCCCCAGGGGCAGTGGGGCTGGTGGTTCCATGACAGAGTTACTGAGAAGGGGCCAGCACTGTACTTGTGACACCAAGGTCCCTCTGGTCCGCCCAGGTCCCCTTCTGGTTGCCTGAGTCTTGGAGAAGATCGCTCACAGCTCAGATTTCTGGACCAGTTGCTTGTGCTTTGCCTCGGTGCTAAGGGAGCCGAGGAGTCACCGTCTCCCCTTTTGTGGCCCCTTAAACTTTCTACACCCTTAAAGTGATTATCTGCCAGCCCTCGCCCTGGATCTCGAGACACGCTGAAGCAGTTGTCAGTGCCCTGGCTTAATTCCTGAGCCTTCATGAACATTTTCAGGCAAGACTTGACCCCTCTGGTGGCACTAATCGCTGGGACGGAATGGGATATACTGGCAAAGGATCTTGTTCTGTGCTGGCCCAGAGGTGCAAACCTTGAACGGGACAAAGGACAGAGGAGCTCCAGGAGATAAAACCCCATCCTAGCAAGATTTTGAAACAAAACTGTTCTTTCAAAACAAGGGCAGTAACTGATGAAATGTGGGGACAAAGATAATGTCCCTGCCTAGAATTAAAGCCACATTTCCTTCACCCTGTTCAGGAAAGCTGAACAGGGGGGTCAGGGCCGACTTCTGAGCGATTTTAAGCATCTGAGGTTAAAGGGCACCTAGAACCGCTGCGCAAACCGTGAATGTTTTATTTAAAGGCCATTTGGTTGCTAGAATTTCTAGGGCCCAAAATGCTATTGAATTATTTTAAAAGCCTTTGCTATGCTAATGGAGCAAGAACGTTCCTGGACGTAAGCAGGAGGAGCACGTACCCTCTTGGGGGTGCGGGATGGTCCCCTACACTTTTAGACCCATCTCTTTTTCTCATTGGATCACAGCGTGGCGGTTTGAGGCGCAGGGTGAGCTACACCAGCCTGGGTTGTCTCAGCAACAGTTGCTTCAATAACTCTCTTGTTATGTGCTGTAAATGTTTAATGGGAAGCTTATCTCTGTTACCTCTACAGATGGCTCAGGTTATTGAGCTTGTGAACAAGGATTAATTGGAAATGGGCAGATGTCGGCTAACCAGAAAAAGAGCTTAGTAAGTAATTAGATGAGCTGGGATGCTCTTGAGGGGGCAGAGCCTCCTCTGAAGGGTTTCAAGGAAAAATGACAAGCCCAAACCAAAGCTCCTGCAGCCCTGCTCTAAGTTACTGGTAACCAACAGACCTTATGAACACAGGATGCCAATGGAAGACGATGGCCATTCGTCAGGGCCCAGCTTGGTGCTGGCCACAGCATTTGTTCAGCGATGGATTAGCCTCCAACACCCCCAGTTCACAATCCAGGGCATCTGGCTCTTCCCTCACAGATAATGGGGATGAAATGGATGGGAAAAAACAGGTCATGTTACATGAAGGAGCCTGATTGAAGCTGCCACTTTGAGTCCTGACTGTAAGAAGTTCAAGACCTGCACGCTTGGTGCTGATAGTTTTCTAAATACTAGATTATAATAGTTTAGGCTCTAACGTGCATTATCAATCTCAAATGGATTTTTGAAGATTATATGCTATGGTGAGTCCAATTTTTAAAAGATCAGACTATAAAACATTTGCATGTGACATAACGTTGCTCACGTGATGTTTCCTTAGCTAAAATAACACCCATGTGCAGTGACTCGTGCGTATGTACCCTTCCCAGGGTGTGCTTTGCCAGCCTGCACACACCTGCACTTGGGCACAGATATTTACGGGCAAGCGAGCAATCTGTGAATCTGTATCCTATGTGCATCTGTCCCCTTTCCAAAGGCCTGTTCTCAATGGGAAAAAATTCTTGGGACTAACACTTGGCTACAAGGAGGGGTGGAAGGATCTGCAGCCCATCCCTAGACACAGAGAGCACCCTGTTTGCGGGGGCTCAGTGCCACAGAGAGCTGGTGAAGGCACTGCCTCAGCCCTGATCACCAGGGAATGTCAGTAGGATGCCTGCAGTGCAGTGTCAAGGTTTATTTGAGGAACAGGATGGTCAGAAATCAAGTTTGAGTGTTTCACAACATCAGAGGAGCTTGAGATTTGTTTACAGCACCTAATTATAGCAGTTTAGTGCCAAGAGAGAATAAGGAAAGATGAAAGATGTGCTGTAAGGAAAGAATATGCAATGGGCAATTGCAGTACTGCATCAAATTCCTCATGAAAAGAACTCTTCTAAGTCCTTCTAAAACATACCTGGGGACAAAAGGTGAATAAACGATGACACTCTGTAGAAGTAGCTGGGGAAATGGCTGCAGCATTTCGTAATCAGAGTGAGTCAGAGATGATATTTCTGGGAACGTACATGCAGAAGGCAAGAATTTCCCCCGGGAGGCAGGGAATGGTTGGTATCTGAAAATCAGCAGTTCTTCAGTTCCACTCAACGAGCTGGGGAGAGAAGGGAGATCAAGTGCCAGAGGAAGACGGGCGTGACGCAGAACAGATCCAGCCTCTGGAACAGGGAGTTAGTGCTGTGGAAAGCAGGCCTAAAAACAGAGACCTTTAGACAAAAGAACTGGTGTCGTAAGAATCAGAGACAGGAGCCTCTCCTGGCTGGACCGTACAGACCAAGCGCCCTGAACTCCTGTCCGCCCTAAGTCCCCACCCAGGACCTACACGGTCTGACTACTGTTTGGAGGAGGGAATCTGGAGAGCTGTGAAGCTCTTAATTTCTTGCCGTGAATCTGAACAAGAACAGATGCCAGACGTTTCCTGCAGATCCTGTGCTCCTGGACAGAGCACGTTACACTGCAGGTAGCGGTGCTGGCTCTTCAGCCTGGGCTTCCCACAGGATGGCTCCCATGGCAGCAGCGACATGGGTTGTACCAAATGACCTGTTCAGAAGAACAGAAAGGGATTTGGACAAGGACAGCTCCCAAATCACTCTGAAAGCAGATGCCAGGCCCATAGGTGTTCCAGCTATCTTCTGTCTGCACCAGCCACCATCAGCTCTGTGAGCCACACAGCAAAGGACACGTCCAAGGGTGATGTGACTTGGAGGTAGGAGGGATCCCTTTTCAGGACTCCATTTACAGACACTGGGTTACAGTGGCAGTGTCTTCAGCAAGCGTACACGTCCCCCACTGGATGTGGAGCCAGATTTTCACGCATGGCCACTGATGCTGAGAGCATGTTTTCTTAATTCTCTGCCAGACTGAAGAGAGTGGGGCAGTTTTCCAAGAGGGTCAGCAGCCCCCAAACCGAGCTCAGCTATTAAAAGCCGTTAAGCCATTGAGAGACTGGCAATGTCACCAAAGCTCTTGATAGGAGACCCAGATAGGTCTCTTGAAACATGCCCAATGCATCTCTAACCCAGTTTCAGCTGACTGAGCCTACCCCTTCCCCTGCCTTTAGCTCAACTCCAACCTCAGGATATGCAGACCTGAGGTAAAGATGTTCCCAGTTTTTCCTTTAAATCCAAGATGACCAAGCTCCTGATACCTTTCACCTTACTCTTGAAAGGCAGAAGCTCCACCATTCCTCTTATCCAAAGCAGACACCAAAGGAAGAGGAGGGGGACACGTTATCAACTAACACCTCCCAGACTGGGCATTGGAAGCAACACGACTCAAAGCAGCAATCAGCAACTTGTTGATATCCCTCCCTTAGATTTTAAGCCAAATCAAGCATGTAAACTTTTGCTGAGGTAAAAGCTAAGATTTTGTAAAGAAATAAACCCACCATCAAGCCAAGCTGTGTGATCGCTGCACAAAGGCTCTCTCACTTGTAGTGTAGTGAAACTAAAGGGTTACTTCTTGCTGCAGGTATTTATGGAGAAAGGAGTTGTTGATTCAGTTCTGCTGGCTTCTTGCTGCTCCCAAAGGTCTGATATTCGAGACAGCACAGTTTAGGCAGGGCTGTGGTGCAGACCATCGACACCTGTTGGCATCAGAAGTACCTTCTCTTGTACAGGTCCTGGAGCAGGAGCTGAACTCCAAAAGGGCCAAGCATTGGGCAGGAGTCTGAAGCTGCCTACTATGTCCAGGATGGAGATCGCTGCATTTAGATGTAGTCTGCCAGGAAGGAGTAGAAAAGATTGCTCTGATTTTCATGATAAAATGCTTATCAAGTATATAGAGCTGTGAGCAAAAGCAGGCAGTTGTTAGGAGAACCTGCTGAACTGCTGTCAGGAGGTAACATTTATCAGTGCAGTGAATAATCTGGTGTCTGCTTTGCCTCATGCTTTGCCTGTGTGAAAACCAGGGTTTGCTCCACAGCAAAGAAGCAGCCAATAAAAAAAAGAAAGGTTTGGAAACCATAAATACATCAGAGATGGTTCGAAATCCCCATTTCCTAGCAGGTTAATAAGGGACATATGCCAAGGCCAGACATGAGTTAGACCTGCTTCACTTGAAAAAAAAAGTAGGCATATTGCAGGGGCTGCACACACAGAACATGGACCCGGGGGAATTAGGTTTCTATCTTTAAACTGACTTCTCAAGCCCATTTTGCCCTGCAATAAATACTTACTGTGCCAGTAAGGAAAGGCTGAAGAGACAGAAAGCGAGCTTAAAATCTTTGTTAGAGATACAGGCAGGTGACTTAAACATTTGAGACAGCCCAAAACCACAGACTGATCAGTATCCTGCCAAGGCACTGGGATGCTTTTCTCCAGGGGATGAGGTTCCTGGGCATAGCAACAGAAGGACTCGCGTCGTAACAGGCATCCCGACACGTAACGAGGTTACGGCAGCTTTTGGAGAGATGTCTTTAATAGCTCCTCTTCCACTCAGAGACAGTCGTGTCTTACGTAGCTTAAACAGCTCTGGAGAAACGAACCGAACAAAGTTTAGCTTTTCTCCTGGTTATGTTTAATACAGCAAGCACGAAGCATTCCATTTCTATTCTAATGGGAAACTGGCAATTTAATAGAGCTGTTGATCACAGATCTCTAGATCTGATTAAGCAAAGAGAAGCAGCAGCTAAGCTCTCTGACCTGCAAGCACATTTCTTCTGGAAATGTTAGCAGAGCACTGCTAGAAAAGCTCAGCACATGACTGGGAAGAGCAAGCAACATTGACACCTGCTGTTGGGTATTTTAATTGCTGACAGCACCCAGCCACTGACTACAAGACTCTAACGCAGGAGGAAGATGTTCTGCTTAGTTGAGCCTACACGCTAACAACTTTATTTCGCTTTTATTTTGCCTCCTGTGGTGCTTTCAAGGTGCACTTAACTGCAACTTGAGAAGCTGCATGTGCAGGAAAACTTCCTTTAACTCAACGTCTTCCTTCATTTAATTAATTGAATTAGAAGATTCCTTGGGAGTTTTTATGAGGCTAGCTGATAAAAATGAAAGAGATGAAATCTAATGCTGCTAGTGTGACACAAGGGTGTACTGTGTGCTGACTGAGCACGGTGATTGCTCAGGAGATTCAACCCGTCTGGCTCATGAGGAGATGAGGGTCCTGCACAGACCTTTTGGAGCATACCAGAAAGGAGGATGCAGCCAAGTACAGAGAAAGAAAGAGTTTATGACATTTTAGATAGTGCCAGATCATATTTAACACCCTTAAAGTGACTTACATTAAAAAGTTAATCCTCAATATTTCTTTCAGGCACAGTCCATTTTTCTTTTTCCAGCCTACTAAAGAAAATTTAAACTTAGGATTAAATGGCTCTCCAAAGAGAAGGTGGCAAAATTTAGCAAGCTGGCAGACAGAGCTTACCTCTGTGGCTTCCCTCCAGACATCACCTTTTCCCTCCTCAGAAACTTTAAGCAAACTAACTTCAACTCTTTTCTCCAATTCTGAATAGCTTCCTACTGCTCATGCCAAAAATCTGTAAAAAGAGATGAGATAAAAAGTCTCCAGAGCCAGAAAAGCAACTACAATTAAAGAGCAAGAACACTGACAAAGTTTACAGACCAGTCTCCAAGTGGAAGGCACTTGTAGATCTCCACACAGAGCCTGGCAGCTGGTAAATCCTTCTGCTAAGCCTAGGGCCTCATCACTGGCCCTATCAGCTCTGGCACCACAGCCTCTACACGTACGTGTGACATACATGGGGTAAAATCCCATAGGAAAATTCCCAAGGAACTGCCAAGAACACAGCTCCACACTAAGATAGAACATCCTGGCGAATGATTGGCTCCATGGCGCTCAGAAGTTGTCTGCCCGCGCTCGCTGCCGTAACGCCGCCAGCAGCACAAACACCGGCATCGCGTCACCTCCAATCTGCCTGTACCAGGAGACTGAGACCCCAACCTCTGCACCTCTGCAGATAAGGGCCAGGACAGCACTCTCCAAAACACACGGCGCCTTTGCATTGACCTTTACATTTCTCCCGCTTCAGCTTCCCCAGCGACCTGCCCGAGACCTCCACAGAAAGGGCAGAGAGAGCACAACCACCTCTCCAGAGCCCCCTGGATCCCGACAGAACCTGTGCCCGCAGCAAGACAGCCCAGCTCCTGCGTCCTCCCAACAGCCCAGGGCTGGGAGCCAAAGCCCTGCTCAGTCCTGGCTCGCTGAGTGCCCAGACAAGGACACACGGCCCCAAGAAACCACCTTGGGCTGGGCAGTGCCAACCTCTCCAGGCAGTGCAAGGCCGAGCCTCCAGCCAGCGCTCGCCGTGCCATCGCCAGCGTGCAAACAACGTTTTGAAGTGCCAAACTCCCCATATCTTGTTCTGCCACGATTCTCACAGCACCGCGACACGGCACAGCCCATAACAGCCATGTCCCCAGAGGGAGTGTTAAAAACCCAATGTCTTGGCATCGCGTTTTGTGATACTGATCTTTACCAAATGTTGCAATGTTTGTGCATCTCTGTTGTCACAAGACTGGCGTGGCATGAGAGGAGTGTATAAAAGAGGGAGGCAAGTCTGCACCAGATCAGTTCCGGTCAAAGATGGCCAAGCTCACTTTGCTTACTGGTAAGTCCCGCTTCAAAACTGACTTCTCTGCCCTTTACGGCCGCTATGTCTGGCTAGTTCCCTGCTATACTGGGTGGCTTTTGTATTTCCCAGGACAAAAACACTAAAGGCTCTGTTCTCTAACTTTTTCTTTCAAAGGTCTGGTCCTCCTGCTGAATGCCCAGATAGGTGAGTGCTTTCTGCAAACCAAAACTCCACTAAACCCATTTCGGCCCCAGCACAGAGACACAGGTAAAGAGGAGGCTCCGCAAACACACCAAGAGCCTTCCACGTCCCAGGCACGTCAGCAGGGAGCCCTGAGCCTCTGCTCTGCCTGGCGGGGCAGCAAAGGAGAACGATGCCATGTGGGGAAGAGACCCAGCCCTCAGAACCACCCCAACTCGTGAGCTGGAGGGAGCAAGAGGCTCCCAGACTGGCTCATCTACGGAGACAAAGCGGGAAGGAAAGCAACCCATTGTTACCCCCGGGGTGCCGGTCCCCAGAGGGATAACCAGCCCTGCCTCGCTTTCCCTGAGCTCCTTCCCCTGCAGGGACACGCTGCCCAAACACGGCCCGTCACGTCTGGCTGGGAAACACTGCCTGACGTTACCGGCACCTCCGCAGCCCCGTCCAACCCCACCCCACCTCCTCTCTCCCTCCACAGGCAACGCCTATGTGCTGTCATGTTACTTCACCAACTGGGCCCAGTATAGGCCTGGCCTGGGAAAATACACACCTGACAACATCGACCCGTGCCTGTGCGACCACCTGATCTACGCCTTTGCCGGCATGTCCAACAATGAGATCACAACTTACGAGTGGAACGATGAGACCCTTTACAAATCCTTCAACGGCCTGAAGAACCAGTACGTACCGAGAGCAAAGGGCAGCGCTGCTTCTCCCGCGCAGCTCCTGCCCCCTTCTTCCCCCTCTGTCCTCCCCACTATGGCAGCATAACCCATGGCCGAGGGATGCCAGGGAGAAGAGGCAGATGGAGACGGGCTGGGCAGGGCAGGAGGCTGCCAGCACCGGTCCTTTGAGGATGGTGACAGTGACTCAGTGCACTCCTGACTCGTTGCTGGGGTTTCACATCACAAGATCACAGCCTGCGAAGGCAGCTCCACCAGACGCTTATTTGCAGTAAAGCGTGCTGCTATTCCTCCCTTTGCAGGAATGGAAAACTGAAGACCCTGCTGGCAATTGGAGGATGGAATTTTGGGACAGCCAAGTAAGTTCAAACCATCTCCTCACTGTAACAAAACCCTGGAAAGGCAGTGAGAGAGCAGGGAAGAGGCACCAAGCAAACTCAACTGTGTCCGGCTCTGCTTCCCTAGGTTCTCCACGATGGTTTCCACTCCCCAGAACCGCCAGACCTTCATCAACTCCGTCATCAGATTTCTGCGCCAGTATCAGTTTGACGGTCTCGACCTTGACTGGGAATACCCTGGGTCCAGGGGCAGCCCAGCCCAGGACAAGACTCTCTTCACCGTCCTGGTTAAGGTAGGTTGGAATAAGAGGGTTTGCTCAAGCTCTCTGCCCTCCCTGCACAGCTCTGGCTGGGAAGCCTCAGCCCCGACAGTCCACGCTGAGACCTGTTTCTTGGCATCCCTCAGGAAATGGTGGCAGCCTTTGAGCAGGAAGCCAAACAGGTCAACAAGCCCCGTCTCATGGTCACCGCGGCTGTTGCCGCAGGACTTTCCACCATTCAGGCTGGCTACGAGATTGCTGAGCTTGGAAAGTGAGTAGCAAACCCTCGCGTATTGTTCCGGTGACTCCAGGGATCGCAAGGGAAACTCCCATTATCCAGCAGAAACCGACCTCGTGGCAAGCGGGGTCTCTACTCCTCTGGGTACAGCGAGAACGTTCTGAGCCTGGCACTTCTTTGGTAGGGAAGGGGACACTTCAGGAAGCAAAGTGTAACACCAGGCTGCTGGAAGTCACGAGGGAATACTGCTCGGTTCCCACACCACCAGCGCAACTCCCACTCTGCCTTCACCTCTGCCTACCAGTGGGGACACGGCCAGGGACGGGGGGCAAACAGCCAGCGCTGAAGGAACAGTCAGGTCTGGGTGACTGAGCAGGCCGGGAGACAGACGCAAGCCATGTTCCCCACAGGTACCTGGACTACATCCACGTGATGACTTACGACTTCTATGGCTCCTGGGACGGACACACCGGGGAGAACAGCCCTCTGCACAATACCGCTTCCAGTGCCCTCAGTGTCGTAAGTGTATTTTAGGATCCTCTGCCACAGATGTCATCTCCCTGCCTGCACATCCTGGCACAGACTTCAACTCTGCTGGGCTTTTTATAGGAATATGCTATGAACTACTGGAGGAACAATGGTGCTCCAGCTCAGAAGCTCCTTGTGGGATTCCCAACCTATGGACATACCTTCAACCTCCAAAGCCCATCTAACACCGGTGTTGGGGCACCAACATCAGGACCTGGGCCAGCTGGACCTTACACAAAGGAGGCTGGGCTTTTGGCATACTACGAGGTACGTGTGCTCCTACTCACCTGCACCGCCACCAACGGCACAGATGCTGCTCACGCATCTCATCAGGAATTTTCAACCCATGTAATATTCCAAATGACCTCTCTGGCAGTACACTTGCTAAGTCCTCCTGCTGTCCCCCTTCCTCCTAGATCTGCACATTCCTGGACTCTGGAGCCACCCAGGCTTGGGATGCCTCCCAGGACGTGCCCTACACCTACAAGGGCAGTGAATGGGTTGGCTATGACAACATCAAGAGCTTCAACATCAAGGTATGGTGGCCTGTACCTTTAATCAAACAAGAGGCCTTTGCAGGGGCAAGTCCCAGGACTAACTGGGATTTCTTCCCCGGCCCTAATAGGTTGACTGGCTGAAGAAGAACAACTTTGGAGGTGCTATGGTTTGGACCATTGATCTGGATGACTTCACTGGCACCTTCTGCAAGGAAGGCAAATACCCCCTGATCACCACCCTGAAGAACGGTCTTGGTCTGCAGAGCAGTGGTGAGCAGCTTGAGTAATAAGGGGGTTGCACTTATCACGTCAGCTATAAAAAGCTGGTGCTCATGGAATGCCATGAGACCACAGACGGAGGGTAGGGAGGAGAGTCCATCATAAATGTAATCCCCTTCCAAAGGAAACCTCCTTCCTGCTTTCATTTCAGGCTGCAAGACCTATTGAAAAGTCCCATCCTCAAGTCCCTGTAGCCGCTAATCATGGAAGCGGGAGCGCTGAGCTGGAGCGGCAATGCTAGCGATGGTGGTGGGAGTGGTTTCTGTGCTGCCAAAGCCACCAACACTCGACCAACGAGGTCGGCTTTTGCCATCGTCTGAACATCAAATCCTGTTTCAGAATTGCCGTGACAATCCTGTCGATAGCACCAGCACCCCCTGCTACAACTGGCCACAGAGATACCAATCATATTACAGCAAACAACCCCCTCTCGTCTGATTGCGTGGAATAAGCAAGATTAAATAAAGTGCTCTGCAAAACAACCCACACTGTTTCGGCTCCTCTTGCTCTCTGTATTTTGATGCTCTCTGATATCTTGTGCTACTCGACCTTGTGCTCAGCGAAGGGCCTGAACCCACAGGTTCTGTTTTGAACAGCCATAAACTGGCATTTGCCAGGGCTTTCTTGCTGAGCCAGCAGGACAGCCAGGGAGAGGGAATAAAGCAGAATGAAGGGCCAGGGCAGATGAGGCTGTGCCATGAGAGAGCACACAAAGAAGGGTCACAGTGACACAGCCACGATGCTGGCTCCCCACAGAGCAAGCCTCTGCACGTCTCCAGAAGAAACATTCTCCTCCTGGAAAAGTTACCTCCCAAAGGGACCTGCTTCAAAGCTCCCACAGCCCTGGTGCCCTGGCCACGAGGCAGCAATTCCTCCCTGCTGCAGAACGGCTCACCTGAGCACATCCTCATTCACAGGCAGACTCCTGATGTGTCCTCAAGTGCCCAAAGTCCTCTCCATGGCCTGAGCCACGAGGGACCCTCATGCCCCATGGCAGCAGCCTAAAAGCTGAATCACAAAACTCTTCTTCCTCCTCTCCCAACAAAGGCTCATATGAAAAGCATCTGCTCAGAGAAGAGGAAAGAGTGGGAGGGATCTCTTCTGCTGCTCAGGCACTTCTGCCATTTCCCAATGCAAATGGTGGCTTCGAAAGGTCAGCGAGGCTTCTGCTTTTAAACGCCAGGGAGTCGGCATCAGATACTGCCTGGAAAAGAAGCCTCAGAGCAAGAAAAGCTTTCTGGCAGCAGCAACAGCAGCCCAGGGCTTCTCACCACAGTCATGGGTAGAAAAGTGAGCTTCCAAGAAGCAAAGCAAGTGCTGGGCAAGAGCCTGTAAGCAGCTTTTTTGTCTTCACCTTCAGTAGCCATGACTCATTTTTACAGAAATGGACTCTGTTGTGGGAGCAGAGAGAACAGGAAAAGCCGCAGACTTTAAGAAGCCTGTAGTGCACAGGCAAACACAGACAAGTCTCTGCCTGGAGGGTACCTGTAGATCTCCACACACAGAGCCTGGCAGCTGGTAAATCCTTCTGCTAAGCCTAGGGCCTCATCACTGGCCCTATCAGCTCTGGCACCACAGCCTCTACACGTACGTGTGACATACATGGGGTAAAATCCCATAGGAAAATTCCCAAGGAACTGCCAAGAACACAGCTCCACACTAAGATAGAACATCCTGGCGAATGATTGGCTCCATGGCGCTCAGAAGTTGTCTGCCCGCGCTCGCTGCCGTAACGCCGCCAGCAGCACAAACACCGGCATCGCGTCACCTCCAATCTGCCTGTACCAGGAGACTGAGACCCCAACCTCTGCACCTCTGCAGATAAGGGCCAGGACAGCACTCTCCAAAACACACGGCGCCTTTGCATTGACCTTTACATTTCTCCCGCTTCAGCTTCCCCAGCGACCTGCCCGAGACCTCCACAGAAAGGGCAGAGAGAGCACAACCACCTCTCCAGAGCCCCCTGGATCCCGACAGAACCTGTGCCCGCAGCAAGACAGCCCAGCTCCTGCGTCCTCCCAACAGCCCAGGGCTGGGAGCCAAAGCCCTGCTCAGTCCTGGCTCGCTGAGTGCCCAGACAAGGACACACGGCCCCAAGAAACCACCTTGGGCTGGGCAGTGCCAACCTCTCCAGGCAGTGCAAGGCCGAGCCTCCAGCCAGCGCTCGCCGTGCCATCGCCAGCGTGCAAACAACGTTTTGAAGTGCCAAACTCCCCATATCTTGTTCTGCCACGATTCTCACAGCACCGCGACACGGCACAGCCCATAACAGCCATGTCCCCAGAGGGAGTGTTAAAAACCCAATGTCTTGGCATCGCGTTTTGTGATACTGATCTTTACCAAATGTTGCAATGTTTGTGCATCTCTGTTGTCACAAGACTGGCGTGGCATGAGAGGAGTGTATAAAAGAGGGAGGCAAGTCTGCACCAGATCAGTTCCGGTCAAAGATGGCCAAGCTCACTTTGCTTACTGGTAAGTCCCGCTTCAAAACTGACTTCTCTGCCCTTTACGGCCACTATGTCTGGCTAGTTCCCTGCTATACTGGGTGGCTTTTGTATTTCCCAGGTTATAAACGTTTATAGTCCTTCCTAAAAAAAACCCTTCTACTAAGAAACCTGCTCTGTAAAGCTTCCATCCACAAAGTGAATAACGAGAGCACAGACTCCCCCAGGTAGCTCTGCTGCAAAGAAAACCTTTCTGATTTAAGCTTAAATTTCTCGACACCAAATTCACATCTTCCTGAAGCCATTGTCTCTGCTCATATCTAACAGACAGTGGTTGTCTTTTAGCTGACCATAGACAGAGAATTCCGGAAAAACCGGGCCCGAGTGGCCTACCTGTGTCTGTACTGCAGCTGAGGAGCCGGGCCACGGCCGCCACTCCAGCCGGGCAGCTGGGGCCTTGCCTCGCGCCCGCAGCCACCTGCCCTGCCCAGCCTCTCCCAATAAAGCCATTTCAAAAAGAGGCCTTTCTTGCCAATCGTGGTGTTTTCCTGGTATCGTGACAGGCCTTTGGGTGCTGCTGGGTCCCGCGCAGCCCCCCTCAGCCCTGCTTCCCTCGGCCCCTTGGGTCGGTGGCCATTTTCTGGGGGTTGCCATGGAAACAGCTCACTGCCCCTGCCGGACATGGGTTCCCTCCCCACAGAGGGCTTGTTCTCCCCCAAATCCAGATGCCTTTGGCACCAGAGAGGAACCAAATTGCTCGGCTGCTGTCCCAACTCCTCAGCCCTGGGAGCCAATGCCACCGTCTTCTCATC
>JANHGN010027498.1:0-12536 GCA_024605025.1 Megaceryle maxima | reverse complement strand
CTGCTCTTCTCCAGCTGAACAGCCCCAGGGCTCTCAGCCTGGCCTGCCCACAGAGATGCTCCAGCCCCTCAGCATCTTCCCAGCCTCCATTGGACACTCTCTATCGCCAAGCTGAATACAGCCAGACTCCTTCAGATGTGAGCAGAAAAGTGCACTGAAGTTTTCAGTCCAAAGCAGCTCTTTGTCAGATAATATTAACTGAATCCACATGTTGGAGGAAACCTATCTGTGTTGACATCTTTTTTTACTTAGGGAGGAGTCCTCTTCTTTTCTAGATTTTCTGTAGTCTCCAGACTTGACTAGTTGCCCATGTGCACTGAAATTCATAAGCTGCCTATTTGCCAAGATTTAAATATCTAACCTTTCTGATGGCACTTGGGATTGAACTATGGTTCTTGAGAGAGGTTATTAAGCCACTGCGCCCGTTATGCTTAATTTTTGAGAATAGGAAGTAACGTCTGCACTGTAGCCAGAATTTGTCTCTTTGCTCAGCTCAGCATATTTTTTAATGTCAACAATTAAGAATTGCCATTAAAGAGTATCATAATCAAAGAATATCTGCAATCCAGGACGAATTAATGAGGTACACGAAAACCTCTACCACGTTTTCATGTTCCTGGAGATGCTTTTTTTTCTTTTTTTTTTAATTCCTCTTCCTTAGTAAAGCCACCTGTAACCATCATAGTTCTTCTAAATGACTTTAAATTAAAGTATTCAGCTGTTACTATAACGATAAAAAGCAGGCAGTGGTAA
Source organism: Megaceryle maxima (assembly GCA_024605025.1). NCBI lineage: Eukaryota > Metazoa > Chordata > Aves > Coraciiformes > Cerylidae > Megaceryle > Megaceryle maxima. Next base: position 11,783 of record JANHGN010027498.1, on the reverse strand, counting down.
GATGCTGGCAATAAGGGTATGGATGCACACACCTGGAACGTACATGTCCAAACCTGCTGATGTGTTGGCTACATGATGGGCTTCCCACGTGTGACCTGCCAGGCACATAAAGAGCAAAGAACATTGAACAAAGTATGAGGAGGCTGATGCTGATGAAGTACAGCCCACAGCAGCAACAGCTCCAGTATTTACCAGGCTAACAGGGCTTCAGCAGTCAGAAAATTAAAACCAAAGGTGGCATCTAAGGTAAAATGGTAAGTTTAGTGCAACGGTTTTACTGATTTTATAAAGTCAAGGGTTTGCCTCGGTATCTTCCTAGTTTCTGTACAGACTGGGGTCTCTGGTCTTGTCTGTAGAACTGACTGTGTGACACTTTATTAACTTGGGTGTAAAGCTTAAGTCTTAGTTTTATTTTTAAAAAAACACAAAAACATGTTCTAGAGACGGTTTTCCCCCCCCCCTTTTTATATGATATTCCACCAGCTCTAGCTCCGAGCAGTCTTTTTGTGGTGATGAGCAGGGTTCAGATCTTGCTCTTTAGCTCCTGAGATCATTCTCTAGATGGGATATTTAGATTAGACACTAGGAAGAAGTTCTTCACCCTGAGGGTGGTGAGACCCTGGAACAAGCTGCCCAGGGAAGCTGTGGCTGCTCCATCCCTGGCTGTGTTCAAGACCAGGTTGGACGGGGCTCTGAGCAACCTGCTCTAGTGGGAGGTGTAGGGACACCTGGCCCATGGCAGGGGGGATGGAACTGGATGAACTTTCAGGTCCCTTCCAACCCAAACCATTCTGTGATTCTATGATTCTTTCTGGGAGGCTGCTAAAGCAACAGTTCCTACCTTGAAGTATTCTTCTTTCAGAGTAAAACTGTGTCAGCAGAAAAAAATAAAATAAAATAAACCACCAAGAAACAAACAACAACAAAAAAGCACTGAGTGCTTCGCCTGGGAGGTGTGAACAGCATTTCCAAACAGATTTGAAGCAATTTGCTTTTTAAATTCTTGCGTGCGCGGTTTGCCGTGCTTTCTGATTAACACCTTGCAGAATCTTTCATTTTCTTCCCGTTCGCCTTTGCGATGCGTGTTTCTCGGATCGGTGCTTATCTTGGGCGTGAGCATTTCTCTCAGGAGTAAACGATCACAGAATCGTTTTGGTTGGAAGAGATCTTTAAGATCATCGAGTCCAACCACGAACCCGGCACTGCCAAGATCACAGGGAGGAAATTGTTATTTTCAGATAAATATTTTGTTCAATGCATTTATGTGAAACCTTGTGGTTTATGGTGATGGAGCCTGTGCCAGGCTGCCCAGAGAGGCTGTGGAGTCTCCTTGTCTGGAGAGATTCCAAAGGTGCCTGGACCCTGCGCTGCTGGGCCCCCTGCTCTGGGTGACCCTGCTGGATGGAGCAGGGGGGTGGCACCAGATGATCCCCAGAGGTCCCTTCCAATGCCTAACAGTCTGTGATTCTGTGGTGTTGCTACTGAGCTTCTGATAGAACCATAGTGAGACAGGAGAATGTGATGCTGGTGGTGAGGACCAGGGAAGGGCTGTACTCATACCTGGTACTCGTCTTCTCAGGCATTTTCTCCCCAAGGCAGCAGTGGGTTAAATTGTAAGAATGGGCAGTTTTAGTGCCTGAATAAGAAACATCTCCATCAGCCCCTGAAACCCATGGGGGGTTGTGATTCATTACACCTAAGAGAAGAAGTGAGCTGCTATAGGATGAGATGTTCAAATGAACCTCCTTCCACTTCCTTATGAAGCTCTTTGAAACCACCTGGCTGGGGGCAGGTTCCAAAACCCCCTGGCGAGGCAGCATTTTGGTTTGAATAGCTGAGCAATGTTTTGATTTGAACCAGTGACCAAAGTGTGTTAATGGCACAACTTTGTTTCTGGAGATCTCTAAACCTAAAAAAAAAAATCCTCATTTCTATTTTCCTTTTTTTTTTTTTTTTTTCTTAATGAGACATTGATAGTCACAAACCCCCTGGAGAATTTGAACACAGAGTGGTGGGAAAGGGTTCCAGTCTTGTCCCAAAGCTGGCAGGTCTGGAGGCTTTGTTGTGAGATGTGGAGATACGTGGCTTTACAATTAAAAGAGGAGAAAGAAAAAAGAATTTAAAAATTGTACTCCAGGCTTAAAAATCGTGTTTCATTTCATGTGTGGGTAAAGGGAAGATGTATTTTTATTTATTTTTCACTCTCCGGAAAGCACTGGCAGCTGGATTGCTCTGATCAATAAAATTACAGCACGGCAGCAAGTCACAGTTTGTCTGCAGGTTCAAATCCAGCTCCAGTGAGGTAATCAATAACTTTGTTTATAATGACATCTAGCTGGCAATGTGTGGTTGCTGCTGAAAAGCCTTATCAGAAAAGAAAAAAAAAAAAAAAAAAGAGTTGAACCAGGCAGTAATGATATTTGAATTACCATATGAGACTGAGCATGGTCTGTGCCCATGCAGACTGAGCTAAAATACCGAGGAGGAGTGGGAAGCAGCACGGGTATGACAGCTTCCTTACGTGCCTGAAAAAGAACTAAATTTTGTAATTTCTTCGAATAATTGTGAAGAATTTTGTATCTGTCCTGTCGTGATGATGTGGCTGTACATCCTGCTTCCCTGGCAGTGCAGGACCAGCACTCATGAAGGTCTTTGGTTGTTTACAGGGAGCTGTTTTTGCTGTTGCCTCTATTTCTGTCAGAATGCTTTGAAGTGTCCACAAGCTTCTGGGTCCTCTGTGTTTTACTGTTCTCAGCCTGTTGCTTGGACAGCAGTTAAAATCTTTGTCTCTGTTTAGTCTGGAATATATGAGGCTGCTGGATCAGGCTCTGAGGTGTAGGACTATGTATGGAGAAAGGAGTAGAATAAATAAGATTTTTTAAAAATAATTTTCACAGAATCCCTTCACAGTGGGGGTGGGAAGGGACCTCTGGGGATCACCTGGTGCCACCCCCCTGCTCCATCCAGCAGGGTCACCCAGAGCAGGGGGCCCAGCAGCGCAGGGTCCAGGTGCCTTTGGAATCTCTCCAGAGAAGGAGACTCCACAGCCTCTCTGGGCAGCCTGGCACAGGCTCCCACACCCTCACACCAAAGATGATTTTCCTCATTTTGCTTTGTACCTAATAGAGATCATATAGAAACTTTATAATAACTTGATAAACCCAAATATTTGTTAGTTTTTAATTACAATGTGGTATAAGACAATGGCCAAATGAAAGATGCAGTGTGCCCTTTTGCCTGATGCTCTCTGGTTGTTGGTAGCAAGCTTCTGCTCCTTGCATTTCTAATCACTGTCTGAGTTTAAGAAAGTGTTTGGGCTCAATCCTCCATTACCTGGTGCCGGGCTGACGTGCTGGGCTGTGGGATGAGGAGGTTGAGGAGGAGGAGGTTGGAGCCAGGTAGGATTACTCTCTTCTCCCAGGGAACAAGCAACAGGACAAGAGGAAATGGCCTTGAGTTGCCCCAGGGGAGATTTAGGTTGGAGCTGAGGAACAATTTCTTCAAGCCCTTGAGGGTTGTCCAGGGCTGTGCCAGGCTGCCCAGAGCAGGGGTGGAGTCCCCGTGATCCCTGGAGGGGTTTCCAAGCCCCCCCGTGGAGCTGTGGTGCTGAGGGCCATGGGTCAGTGGTGCCCTGGCAGTGCTGGGGGAAGGGTTGGACTCCCTGATCTGAAAGGGCTCTTCCAGCGAGAACGATTCACACCCTGAAGTTTCTTTAATTAGTTGTTTAGTGGGGTGGGTTGTTTTGGTTTTTGGTTTATTTATCTCACTTTGGTTTTGCTTTTCTGTCAATTACTTTGCCTTTAATCAGCTGACAACTGGCAGGGGCTTTTGCCCCTCCCTCTAAGTCACACTCTATTATTTTTTTAATGGTGTTGCACTCTTCCCCTTGTGCTGACCCTGCCCCGTCACCCACCAGATGGTCAGCCTCCAACCGCTCACTTTGGGCATTTTTATTTAATTTTACTTTTATTTCTTTTATTTTCTTTTTCTTTTTTTTTTTTTTCCCTTGTTTTTTAACCAAGCCCTCCCCCAGTAGCCCCTGGCCCCCAAACCCTCCCAGTTCTGCCAGCACCAGGAAGCCCAGGGGAGCAGGCAGGGATACAGGCAGGGGTTCAGGCAGGGATACAAGCAGGGGTTCAGGCAGGGGTACAGGCAGGGACACAAGCAGGGATGCAGGCAGGAGTTCAGGCAGGGATACAAGCAGGGGTTCAGGCAGGGGTTCAGGCAGGGGTACAGGCAGGGATACAAGCAGGGGTAGGCAGGGATGAAGGCAGGGATGCAGACAACAGCAAGTGCCTCCCTAGGCTGCCGCTGTGTCCCACCACACGGTACCCGCCCCCCATCCTCCTCCTGCCGCTCTGGGCTCTGGCGGGAGGCTGGGGTAACCTCATTCGGCAGCAGCGGGTACCAGGACGCTGCCTCCATCCCGGGCGCTCACGTTCAGCGGAGCCAAATCCCCCGAGAGCAGCGGGGGGAGGACGCTCCCATTATCCGGCTCCTGCCGTGTCGGAGGCAGCTGGACCAGCCGTGCATTAATAGATTACCCGGAGGATTTGGGCTCGCCAACAGCGAGGGGAGAGCTCGCCGGAGGCAGCGTGGGCAAGGCCGGGGCCTCTTGCCGAGCCGGCGGGGACGGACGCAGCCCCCGCTCCCCGCTAACACCTTTCCCAGCCGAGGTAGGTGGAAGACTCGGCCGCGGTACTGGGATGCTACTGGGATGGATGGAGTGGGGCTGAAGGTGCTGGTCACTGTCTGCCTCCAGGAGAGCCGCCAGCAGGGACTGGAGACCCGGGGAGGCCGGACCGTGGGTGCAGGGGGATGCTGGGCTCTGGGTGCTCTCCCTTCGCCCACAGCTCCCAGTTATTTTTCTAGGGGATGCTCTGCAGAGAAGCTGGGCTGGGGCAGCCCCGGCAGCTGCCACGCTGTGCTGGTGCATGGCTAGGTTTGAGCTGTGTCTCCATTTCGAGCCCCCCCCCCCGCCAGCACCCCCAGACTTTGCACTGGGGACTGCAGCCTGGCCTGGGGTGCAGGAGGTTCAGGCATCCTGGGTACAAACTGGTGCTGCTGGGTGCTGCCCAGAGCCTCTGTGTGCAGCATGGGCTGGGGTCACAGCCAGCCACGGGCAGGGGAAGGTCCCCTCATGCTACTGATTCTTGGGGTGGCACAGGGAGCGGGGTGCTCACAGATGGTATCACACGCCTGTGGTCACAGCTTGTGCTCCATCAGCTGCCGTGCCTCAGTTTCCCCATCATGCACATCCCTGTCATTATCCAGCACCAGGGGCCACTGATGTGAGGGGGGAGGGTTGTGAGGGGGGTACATGGCAGTTTGTCTTGCTCCCCGAATCAGCAGTGATGGTCCACATGAATTGTTGCCAGGACTGGTACACAACCCAAGAATCCCTTCCGGCCCTACTCGTGCCCCTCTCGTGTCACAGACACGCTGGCCCTCCCCAGCTAGCCTCTGGTTGCTATTTTGCTGTGCTCCACCCCAAGCAATACTATCCAAATTGCAGTCAAATCTGGCCAGGTCCTTGGGTTTCACATGTGCCCGTGGGCACAGAGTGGCTACAAGGGAGCAGCCGCCCCATGCCAGGCTGGCCTTGCACCCTGAAGGTGTAAGTGCCTCATGAGAACCACCTCAAAAGCTCCTGGAACCATGGGCTGCTTTATAGTGGGGTTGGAAACCACCCTCCCAGAGCATGTCCCCCATCCTGGGATACTCCCTCTTCGTGGGGTGCGGAGCTGGAGGGGGGTCAGTGGGCAGAGCAGGATGTGGCCAAGGGCTACGGCACCAACAGCCTCATTTGCAGCCCCGCGGAGCCATGGACGAGTGGGACCTCCCGCAGTGGAAGAAGGAGGTGGAAAGCCTGAAGTACCAACTGGCCTACAAGAGGGAGATGTCCTCCAAGACAATACCCGAGTGAGTGGGCGCCCACCCTCCCTCCCATCCCCATGACATTCCCCTCCAAATCACTGGGGGTTCCTGATACCAGGAGGGTTTAGAGATTTTTTTTTCTCTTTATGGTCCCTGGAGCCCTCCAAGCCCCTGTGGCAGAAACTGCAGCAGCCCCAGTGCCCGTGAAGCCCCTCATGGTCCTTTCCCCAAAATCCCTCCAGTGGTGGCTGGGATGTGGCAGCATCCTTGGGACCCCCCAACACTCAACGGCCCCTCAAGAACGCCCCAGGGTGAACCAGGCAACTGCGCAGACCCCCCCAGAGCTGAAAAAGACTTTTAAACCTGTAAACCAAAGTCATGGGCAGGTATTGCCCCTCCCTGCTTTGTACCTCACAGTGAAGGGTCTTGGCACAACCTCACCAGTTAACCCAGCCTGTGGTCCCAGTGCTCGCTGGCCTCTTAGAAAGCAGGGAAACAGAAAAAAAAGAGCAACTTTAGCAAGTTTTAAAACACAACACAGCTGCAGATGGTGGGGGGTGGGTGTCACACAAAAGGCTTTTATTAAACTTGTGCTTAGCTCCCAAACCCATCCGGGTGCACGAGGGGGGTTGTGCACGAGTAGAGCTGCCACCAGAGCAGGGTGCACCCCACTATCACCACATTCCAGAGCAGGGTGCACCCCAATATCACCATATCCCAGAGCTGGGTGCAACCCGGCAGCACCGTGGGCAGGGGCTGTGCCCACCCCTCTGCTCCCCTCTCCGCAGGTTTGTGAAGTGGATCGAGGACGGCATTCCAGAAGATCCCTTCTTGAACCCAGAGCTGATGAAAAACAACCCCTGGGTGGAGAAAGGCAAATGCACCATCCTCTGAGGGGTCACCCACCCCCCCCAGCCCCTCGCTCCCCCACGCTGAATGTACTTTTTTTATTAGCTAGCATCTGAATATGACTACCTGAAGAAAAACCCTGCACACCCTCATCTCGTCTTATTATTTTTAGTAGTAGAAGTGGTTCTTTTTTATATATGAGGAGGGCTGGGGAAAGCACAGGGGGGTGGGCAGGGTGGGGGGACAGCAGCAGCAAAGGTTTCTCCAGGCTTAGGCTGGTTTCCAGTCACCTCTGCAGAGTTTTCAACTTGTTAACAGGAAGAAAACTTTTATAACAAACATTTGCAGTGACTTTACCTATTCTTTTTTATATTGTAGGATAGAATTTTGCAGCAAAACCAGGCAAACTACAACTAAGGGTTTATAAATGAAATAAACAGAACAATACTTCATCATTATTTTTTTTATATATTTTTTGATTATTATTTTAACAAAACAAGTTGGTACTAAAAAAAAAAATCTACCAAACAAACCAGGATCACGCACACACGCCTCACCCATAGGTTAGAAAGCCAAAAGCCAGCTTATCCCTTCAGTTCCATCTCTAATACCCTGGGTTTCATCTCCCCCCTGCTAGAGCAGGTCCCTGATGTAGATATTCCTCCTGACTGCGTTGGAAACCCCTTCGTTAAACCGGAACCAGACGTCGCTCTTCCCCACGGCCTTTCCCATCTGGCTCTCGATCGAGTCTTCCTTGGAGGCCTGAGGGTCTGTGGGGTGGAGGAAAATCGGTGTCAGAAACACACAGAAACTCTTCACCTTAAGATCAGAACCTGCGCCCAGCGTGGCGGGGTTTGCACGGGCAGAGCTGATGCTCCCAGGTCCTGGATCCTGCAGACACCCGAGGTCCCCACTGCTGGGCTCCCCAGCTCGGGGTATCGCTGGCCCTTTGGCTGCTGCCAGAAGCCACTGACCTGCCCACGGGCACCCCATTCCTGCTGCATCGGGGTCACTTTGCTCAATGTCCCCTCCTCACAACTGATGACCCCTGGGGTGCAGGGCTGAGGGACAGAACCCCTGTGTGGGCAGCTGTGTGGGGCCCAGGCTTTGTGAACGGGGGGATCCCTCTGGCAGCACCCGCAGTCCCTCCATCCCTCTTGTCATCCACCTGGGGCTGGGGCTACCTATGGCCACCTTGTCCTTCTGCCACCAACCTGGGTCTGGGGCCACCCACCTGGGTCTGGGGCCACCTGCTTCTGCCGAAGTGGCCGCCCAAAGAAGTCGGTCTCAGGCTGTGTGGAGCAAAAAGCAGAAGGTGAGCGTGGTCACGTTCAGAGATGGACTAAAGCAAACCCAGTTTCAATCTGGCAGCTCAGTGCAGGGCTAGACCCCAGTGACCCCACCCAGCTCTGCCCAGTTTGAAGCTTAGTGGGCCCCAGGCAGTGTCTGAGGCACTCAGGAGAGCCCGTCCCATGGCCATCACCCCACACTCAGGGCTGCACCAGCCCTTCCCCCCCCGCCCCAAGCACCCACCAAGCAGGGGCCAGATGCAAATCCCCCAGGGAGGGCCAGAGGCCTCCATAAAATGCAAACCCCATTCAAAAATCAGGTGGAAAAGCCAAATTTTAAGGCTCCTTGTATTAAAGTGGGGGTTTTATGGATGGCCAAGGTCTGAAAGGTGAGCCTGTGGAGAGGGGTGGTGGCAGGGGACCACCTCTTGCTCCTCTTGGCTGCTCTCAGGATGCCCAGGGTGGGACCAGCCCAGCTCACCCAGTGCCGGATGGTTCCCCTGCAGCCCCCCAGCCCATAAGCAACTCTCCCCCTGACGCTGCAGCTTCCACAGAGCCAAAATTCAGTTATTTTAGCCCAAATAGCCACATCTCTTTCCCTCCCCACCCCTGCAAGCTTCTCGGGGCACGTCCGTAATTGTCACCCAGATCTAATTCAGCCCGGTGCTGCAAACCCAGCGATGCATTTACAGGACACGTGGTGCCCAATGACTCTATTAAAAGAAACTGTACTAAAAATAAATAAATAGCGATGGAGACAGTGAGTCTCTAGCAGCCAAGGGACAGGCTGGTAGGAAACGAGGTAGAAATTGCAGCCCCTCACCTTGTCCTCCACCGCTGCTCTCCGGACGATGTGCTCCAGGCGCTGCTGGTGGTTGGGGGTCTCTGTTGGTCCTGGGTCTTCTCGCCCCCTGGCCTCGCTAAGGCCATTCCTGGGCTCCTGAGGGGAGCAGAGCCCTGAACGAGGGTCCCCTCAAGGCTGGCTGAGCTCAAGGTTTGGGTACCACCCCCTAAGCTGCACAGCCCGAGGGCAGGATGGTGCCTTGTCACCCATCCCGTAGCCCCTCTATTTGCTGCTGGGTTTGGTTGCAATCTCCAAACAGCCTGGTGAGAATTTTTTCACCATTTTCTGCCCCCCCAGCAGCACGTGGGATGAGCCCCGGCAGCGCTTCGGGCACGGACGTCTTTGCTGCCCCTTTCCCTGGGGCTTCATGGGCAGCACTGTGTAAACAAGGAGCCTTCAGAGATGTTTTTGCAGCATCTCTTTGCCCCACACATCCCCCGAGAAAGTCCTTCTGCTTCTGCAAGGGCCCTCAGGGATTAATTACCCCCGTGGCACCAGCTACACCCGGGGTGTTTCTCAGCCTTTTCCACCCGTTTCCACCTTCTCCTGATACCGTGGGGGGTTTTGGTGGTAGGCAGAGTAACTCTGCTCCTCCCAGGGGCTCTGGGACCTTTGGGAGGATCAAAGTGAAGCAGCAAGAGCACACAGAGGCAGGAGAGAGCAGGGCAGCTCCCCTCAGGCACTGTGCAAACTCCAGCCAGCTGAACTAAAACACCCATCTCATCACAACCCTCGCTGGAGTCAAAGGGTTTCAAGCTTCAACTCTCAGCGAGCAGTTCCTTTCCAGAATTCCTGATGAAAGATGAGCCCTGAGGCCACATCAGCCCAGCACAGATGTGCTGCCCGCAGCCAGATGTGCAGGCAGACGGCTGTGACTGGCCGGGGGGGGTTAATCCTGGATTTCCATTTGCAGAGCAAAAGCCACTGGCTGCTTTGGAAACACCAGGTCCCCACACCAGCCCGAAGGGCTTTATCCCCATCGACGGAGCCACCATCCCCACCGACCCATCACAGCCCCCTCCCTACCTCGCCCAGGTTTCGTGCCTGCAGCAAAGCCTCCGTCCTCCTCATCTTCTCCAGCTCGATCTCCCTGGCGATGAGCTGCTTGGCCTGGTAGGTCAGTGACCTGCGAGCTGGCAGGTCCGGGAACCTGCAGACGTCCTCCACATTCCTGCCCCATGGAGAGAAGGAAGCAGAGAAATCAATACTCAAAATGAATCAATACTGAAAATAATGAAAAAAACCCCCAAAAATACGATGCAAACCACAGCCTGACACTGGGAGACCCACCAGACTCCCAGCCCCATCCCTCCCCAGCCTCTAGGTCTGATCCTGGACACGGTGCCTCAGTTTCCCCATGGCTGCCCTCTCCACATGTGATGGCAGGATAAGAAGATGCCCAGCGAGCGGTGCCGGCCGTGCGGAGTCAGGTTGCTGTCAGGCATCGCAGCTGAATGGGAACTCAGGAGGGGGTTACGTGCTTTTTAATCTTGGTTTTAACACAAAAAAAGAGGAACTTGCAGGTGGGTCTGTGCCAAACAGACTGCCCTGAAAAAGCCACAGTCACATCCCAGCGTGGGCACGAGCGGCACCACGACCCTTCGAGTGAACCCCGCGGTGCCTGCGGGGAGCCGATGAATTGAGATACGGCCACGAATGGTAATTTTGGTTAATTAGAGGGGGTTTAGCCAGAAGGAGGTTGGTGCAGCAGATCTGGACTTGGGTCTGTTTCAGCACAGCAAAAGCCCAGGAGCCAGCTGGGCTGGTTCCTCTGCCAGCTCTAAATATTTCATGCTTTATTCACGTTCAATATTATACCCTTTAAAATAAAGGGAGCAAACTCCTAAGTCAGGTGGCTTTGCAGTCATTTAGAAATTAGCTGTCAAATCTGTGACTGAAAAAAGGGAGAAAACTCAGGTTTTGCTACCAACAACAGCTTTGTTTGCCAGAGAGGTGCTGGGACAAGACTTGCAGGTGCCACTGGGACATGACACCCCGTGGTCCCCATCGCCGCTGCGCACGGCCAGGAAAAAGGCTGAGAACTCACAAAATAAAAAGGAAAACAAAGCAAAGCGACGTGGCTCCCGACATCCCGTGGTTTTCCCACTTGGTGGCACAGCCTAAGGTGGGGTGGGCAGGGGACAGCAGCTCCCTGCAGCCCCCTCAAGCCTTTCCATGGCAGGGGGAGGAACCAACAAAGCGCTTCACTGTAATTAGACAGAGCCACTTGATTTAATTCTTGTAATTAACTTTGCACCAGGAAGACATTAGTGTTGCTGTGGTCGGGTCTGCGTTGCTTCAGCGAAGCCTTGGGAACATTTATGGCTCTATGTGTACTTAAAGCACAGGGAGACTCGGGTCCAGCCATGGCTGGCTGTCAATATAGGAATGAATCAGGGCTACAGTGACCTCCTGTGTGCAACGTGCCCAGGGGGGACCTGCTCTGCCCTCCTGCCATGAGCCCCTGGCAGTTTTGGTCCCTCTGCCAGCTCTGGAGGGAGCCAAAAGCAGCTGCTTCCTTTCCTTTAATTCCATTAAAGCAAAACCAGCCCTGCTTCAGGCTCCTCCTTTAAAAAAGAAGCAATCAGAAAAAAAAAAAAAACCAGGAGGCAAAAAAGCAGCTAATCCTCACAGAGCTGCCATCAGAGAAAGTCAGGGTCAGGTCTCTGCAGCCATCCTGCCAACCCAGCTGCCATCTCCAGAGAAAGCATGGAGCTCTGGCTGCAAGAAACCAACTTGATGCCACGATGCTTTCAGGCTCAAACTCCTTCCTGAACCCTCTGCTGTTATTTTTGACCCCTACGTCTTCTCCTCTGCCTTGGAATTTAGGAAAAAATCTCCCCCTGCAAGGGTTGTCCAGGGCTGTCCCAGGCTGCCCAGGGCAGGGGTGGAGTCCCTGTGATCCCTGGAGGGGTTTCCAAGCC
>JANHGN010027497.1:27561-61258 GCA_024605025.1 Megaceryle maxima | reverse complement strand
GAATGGGGGAAAAAAAAATGCCTGCAAAGGTATATGAGCAACTCAGAAAGTTATCTGCTTTAAGTGTTTTCAAGAGATTTATGCAGAGTGAACAACAGTAATGGAAACTTGTAAAAATATTGCAGAATAACAAGAAAGTTCTTTTTAATTTTTCCTGTAATAAAGATATTTCTTTATTTTCTCTTCCTGCTCCTCTGAAAACAACCCTGCAAAAGGATGGTCTTTGGATCTTGGCCGCTCGTGGCAATCAGAAGGTTGCAGCCAAGTTTAGAACCTTAATAACATTTCATGATAAAATAAAAAGCTAAACCCCCAAAAGTTTGCTTTTCTAACACTGAGAATACCTGGACAAGTGAAGAAAGGTTTGAACAAACAAATGCTCTTGTGAGCACCAAAGAAGAAAATTCTTCCAATTGTAAGTGTGAATATTCTAGTAGAAGGCTTATGAACAAGTAAGCAGCTATTTATAAAGTCATATTTACAGCATGGTGAAGTCTTTGCCTTCTATTTTTAGGATTTGTGGTAGCAGAGGCTATGGTGGAAATAAGAAGAGGTATTGCCTCTTTCATCTCCCAGAGAATGGTATTTTTAGAAAATGCTTTTTGCCATCTCTAGAGGCCAAGGGTCTTTTCCATGCAAATAGCAAAGCTACTGCTCTGAGGGGGGTGGAATTTATAGTTATAGATTTAGAAGCTACTCACAAGTTCTACTGCAGTCAGATGTACAATATTAATTTTAGAAGCACTGATGTGACAATGTATTAGAAAATATTAGAACATTTTAATCAAACATTAGCGTATTCTGATTTTGTGCAGTTTAGAATGAATTTGTTTTCAAGATCCATTTAAATCACAAAGTGATATGATTTTCCCACTCTGGAGACAGAATTGGCTTGGCCATACACTATTAGAATTTGAGTTTATTATGCCAAGTTACAGGGTTGCAGAATGATTCCAAGCTAAGTAATTACACATATACCAAATACTTGCCTTTTCTAACGGTTTTGTCTAGGCAATTACTGACTGGAACAATCTGAGTATCCTGCACTGCTCTTCTTACAGGTAGACTCACAAGAAATTGGAATGAGATTGCTCCAATTTCAATGAAAATACGGTCACAGAAAAGTGGGGGAACATTTTAACCTCTCTGTAAGTGCTCTGCTGGGAGAAAACTCTATGATGAAATGAGTAGTAGCCACCAACTTCAAGAGGTGTAACTTAGTTAGAAGGCACCCAAATGTTTCTTGGGAGCAAGCTAATGCATCCCCAGTTGTAAGAACTTTGAAGCTGGCAGAGAGAAAATCCTGAGACCCAAGAGATGCCTTTTCTTGGCATCCAATTCAGCAGAACTAGCTGTTAGAGTCACAAGTGGATCTGAAACAGGCTGTTAAAAAGCCACGTCAGCAAACTCTGTTCTTTGCCGTGATTACGCTCCCTCTCTAGATGCTTGGTGGTACTTGTGGCATCCTGCCACGTCAGCCAGGTTCAGATCCACAAATCCCACTCCCTGCACTCACACCTCGACTGGCTGTCAGATTAGAAGCATGCTCTTGTCATTTGCAAGATTGTATAATAACACATTTATCCTTCTATCTGGATCTAAGTGGCGTGCCCATGCACTCCACTGGGATTCTGAGCAGTCATTAACACTCATAATCCACTTTGAGGATAAAGAATGTTGTGTCACCACTGTTGTCTCTCTTTTAAATGAACGGATAGCGTACGACACGTGCTGTCTGGTCCATTTCCCTTGTTAATATAGCTCTTCTATAATGGTACTAGTTAAGCAAATAGTTATTTTAGGGTGTTAGTAGTCATTGTGCTGTGGAAGCAGCTTATGCTTCTACTGATTTGGTGATCCATCAATTTTAGCATCTCCAGCCATAAAGAAAAGGAAAAGAGAAAGAAAGGAATGCCAAAATGAAAGGCAAAGGGGGGAGTTTTCTCCTCTTCAATTAGGAAGATTCTGTTGTGTTTGCTGTATGCATTGCAATAACTCTGTGCAGATGATGACAGAGAGTCTCATTCTCTTTGCCCACCAGAGCTTTGTTCCACTATTTACCAGGGGCACTTTCTGCAATTCCACTCACATGTTTCTATCAATGTACAAAATCTTTTTAGTGCACCAGACTTTCTCTCCCCATTACAGACTTTTCTCCAGTTTTCTTTTATCACTCCCTCTCATCCTTTTGCCCTCAGCAACTCACTACCTGTCCAGGGAAGATCCATAAACCTTTCCTTGAATCAGAGCTCTTCATCACAAGAGACTATAATAAATCACAGCTACAGAAGTCAGTTCTTGATAAAAATACTCAAACCTGCTACAGCTTTAATCTTGTACAAAGAAAGCCTCTCAGAAAAACACGGCTCCTTCCAGATGCCTTCTTCTGTTATGGGTCTGTAACATCTCTTGTCTGCTCATAGAAGGTGCAACTTTCTGCACTTAATTTATTGGGAAGAATCTAGGCTTTGACCAGAGATGAAAGTCAGAAAGGGCTTCCTGTCAGTCTTTTGTTAGAAAGAAATACAGCATTTTGAGATCTGAAATTCTTAATCAGGTCTGGATGTGTCTACACATCCATTCTTACCTCCATTGAAAAAAATAAATAGTATACATACTAATAATTAATGCTTGCTGGTGATTATTTGATTATAGGATATAGATCTGAACCTGCTTTGTTTGCTCTAAATCCACCGTCTTCAAAATCTATTACAAATTTCAATCAAAATGAAAAGGGAAAGAAGATTCTCCGGGTTTTTTAATAGAAGCTCATCTTGACAAAAAATGTGACTAACGATGGCAAAAGACTGGAACACTTTTTGAGTGAAGGAAAATGAACTTTACAAGTTTTTATTGTGATGGTAAAACCAATCATTTCATAGATATATAGTCTAGGTTGTCAATTTTATGCTTCTTATAGCAAAAAAAAGAGACAGAACCATTCTGCCTTTGGGGGTTAACAGAACTCTTGTGACTACTTGTAACCATGGAAATAAAAGGAGCTAGTCAGAGCCCAACATGAAACTAACAGAGGTGCTGAGAGACAGAAAATAGATCTATGATGAATTTGCTACACATGAAAGCTGGCTGAGTCTGTACCAACTACATTAACACACAGAAAGCAAAGTCCACCCAGCCTGCTGAATTGCTAAAAGCACACAGCATTTACTACGGCTTCTCACCGAAAACAAAGGGAAATGCCTTTAACAGTCTGGTTTTAAAGCACTGAGTGCATCTGAACCAGTTTAAAAGCAAAGACCCAGTGAGGTAAACATGGGGACTAGGTGAATAGGAACAGTAACAATATGCATGAAAAGACCAAAGCGGGTCCTGCTGAAGAAGGGGTTTCTTAGCCTGGGATTGTAGTTCTGGAGATTATGCAACCCGTGGCCCGTGACGCCTGGGTTTGCCTGTACCAAACATCACCTCACCATCTGGAGAAAGCCTCAAATTGAACAGACACAGAAATCCTCAAGACAAGCATTAATGAGCAAACTATCTCCCTAGTAATAATAAGGCATGTGCAGATTTAACTGCCTTCTCCATGACAGGCCAAAGCCACAAAACATTGTTTAACTAAACCACAATTCCAATCCTTAAACATAGTCATCCTCAAAATGAGATGCCTTTAGAGAAAAGGAAAATGTGGATTTCTTACTGTAATAAGCTAACTATGGCCAACAGCAGCAGAAAAACATTTTGGTAATACTTCTCAATAAATTCCATCTACTTGGAAAAGAATATGATGAATACACACAGCAAAAACCAAAAAAACCCAACGTGTGTGCACATTGTTTACTACACAGTAAATACTACTACATCACGCACCACACAGGTGTGTGATGACTCCAAAGAGCCAAAATATGTCAGCATGATCAAACAGATACTCTTACAGCATTAACAGCATTAGCCAAACTGATCAGACCACCCTCTTTGTCTTTCTGCTTTTCTTCGGCTCGCTGATAACTGAAGAATCAGAACCTTTGGCCAGTTCCCCTCCTGGCTTCAGGAAGGCTCAGCTCACCTCAAGCCAGCAGTATTGCTGAGGCACAGGAATGTATAGGCCCAGATGATCCAAGTGACCATACCACACTTGCTAAAACAAGCTCAGCAAAGACTCGTGTATAGGCTTTAAAATGGTGCAGTGAAGGCATACGGACCCACAAGGCTTAACATCCTTAAAGAAAACATGGTTGGACCTTTCTTTTCTGTAGGTCCACCAGATTCTATGTAGCATGTAAGCTTTATTTTCCCAGGAACAAGAAAAGGAGGGGAGATGAATTCTTCAGACTTTTATGATAAACATCATTTTCTTGTCTTCTTTGTTCCACATGTCTATTTGTTTTCTACAGAAGCAAAGCACAGACCCTTAGGTCATAAATACATTGCAGATTTCTGTCAGCAGGACTGTGCTGACCAGGATTGCAAATATTTGAGGTATCATTTAAATAGAAATGTACTGGTAGCTGTACTTCCAAAAAAAGAACAAAAAAATAAATAAAAATCAATAAAATGCTTTCAACAAGATGCTGGGAATCCCAGACCCAGAGTTCTAACTCAACACATGATTAGGACTAATTGTATGCCAAAAATAAAGAGATCTTCTGGGCCTGTGTCAGTGGAATGGAATACATTCGCTGTTTCTGACACGTATGATCTGGTGTTTCACTGCACTACCATCTGTTTTCCCCATTTACTGAAATTGTTTTTCAAGTCTTGATAGAATTTTAAATTTAGGATCAAGTTAATGCTGTGGAAAAGGATGATACTGTCTGGACAATGTTTTCTTGCTATTTCTGTGTCATCTTATGTGAGTCTTCTGTTTCAGAGCTACCTTGCATACCTTTTAGCATGGGTAGCAAATATTTGTCTTCTAAATAGGTATGTGATATTAAACTACAAAAGGAGCCTAATTGTTCATTGACAAGCCAGGAACACTGGCAATCTTTCAGCTCTTTTTTGTGGACTGCATTTCATTACTAATAACTTCATCTGCATACTTACAGATACTGTCTTTGGCTTGAACAACAGCTTTGCATCCAGTTCCCAATACAACACAAAACCATGAAAGAAACACGCAAGGACATTTCCTTTTTTCACCAAAGATCATTTAGGGAAGTCTTTCAGTTGTCTTATTGAAATGTAGATCAAATTGCTAATAAGGAGACATTCAATTCATGATTTCAGCAAAGGCTGTGCTGTAATCAATACATTTATGCACCTTTACTAATCCTTTCATACTTGGCTTTTATACAACCCAATATATATGCTTGGGGTTGGTTGGTTTGGTTTTTTTTCATAGATTTTGTAGTCATGCAAACAAGAGCTGATAGTAAAACATAAACAGTGCATTATGGAATAGTCATTAAAATCTCAAGTAAAGGGAGCCTGATGAAAGTGTACTTTTAGTGCTTACGTTATACTTAAGGAAAATTATACTAGGGATGAGATGGGTCTTACTTATGATGGGCTTAGCATTTTCCAAGACAAAATTAAAACAATTACATAGTAAAAGCTGTATACTATTTTATGCCATCAACATAATTAAGTGTGACACAACGTAAGGATCATGGGAACAAACCCAAGGAAATGCAAAGTAACTGGGTTCCCCAAGCTGCTACTTCCAAATGGGAATTGGAATTGATTAAAGGATCAAGTCTAAAACAACAGTAGAAAACCACATACCTAAAATGATGATTACTCTGGCACAGAATTAATTTTCATGGAATTAAAGAGTTCTAGGTATCATACCCACTGTGACACGGAGGCAGGCTCAGCTTGGTTCAGCTCTCTGGCCAAGACAGCCTTCAGGAGGAGGCTGTAAAGGACCACCCAG
Organism: Megaceryle maxima; assembly: GCA_024605025.1. Taxonomy (NCBI): domain Eukaryota; kingdom Metazoa; phylum Chordata; class Aves; order Coraciiformes; family Cerylidae; genus Megaceryle; species Megaceryle maxima. The sequence goes on along the minus strand of JANHGN010027497.1, from coordinate 55,422 downwards.
TATGATTTGATTTTGTTGGGTGTTGCAAATTTGCCTGCCATTAAGTTTTTAAGACTCCCCTGTAATCTCCTGCATTGCTTCTCAATCTCTGGTTCACAGGTTGATCCATAGGATACCTGGAGATAATACAAATCGTTTAAATAAATATTGGCCACTTCCCACACATACAAGCAAGCAAAGAAATGGCAGGGGAAATAAACACAGTAAAATGTACACAGAGTATCTTAAATTTCATCAGCTTTATGTGAAAATCACTGAAGTAATTACTGGACAAGAAGTGCAACTGACCCCTGGGATTGATTTATTTGGGTTTTTTTTAATTCAAAAAATGGCAGGGTTTTGTTTGTTTATTAAAGTGTGTTCATTAACATATCCTGAGAAATCTGTAGGACTCGGAGCAAGCCATAACCCCCTGCTAAGACTTGACCACCTGCACTGCCCTGGGCCTGCGAGGCAGCCTCCCGGTCCCTTATTTGGTTGGCAACAATGAACATTTTAATCATGCTCCCTCTGCTCACTCTGACTCCATGTTCAAGCTGCATTTTCACTCTTTCAAGAAACTGCAACAGGATTGACTTAAGAACAGTATGAATATTATCCAGACTAGTCCTCTTCTTTGCTTGCCTCCAAAGACACGTTTAGGGGTGATAGGCTAGGTCTGTGCTATGTCTAAGATGAGCAGTGTTAACACATCACTTTCATGCTCTTTCTCATCCCACAGTGTTAAAGAATATTTTTTTTTTCTCTTCGTGCTGAAGAGCAAAAGTGGTTTGGTGGTGTTTATTTTTTCAGTAGTTAAAAGAAAAAAAACAGTGTTTGCAAAGAATAATAAAAAAATACACTAGTAGAAATCATTCTACAAAGGTCCTAGTTTTCAGGTTTGTGGCCACATTTGGGAGGATAAACACCAGATGGATATCAAAGAAGTGCAATATATAATAATAGTTAAAATATATGCCACTCCCAGTGACGTGCACATAGTTACTAATCAGATTTCTGAAGTCACTGAAGTGGGTGTGGAGAGGGTGTGACCTGTATCAGATGTGGTAGCTTTGCTTCAAGTACAAATTTACTGCAATGCAGCAAGGTCAAGACTTATGGCAAACTTCATTTCATCTGACTTGCGGACTCAGAAGCATGAACTACAGACTGTAAAAAGCAGGCTGGAACTCTGGGACCCCTCTTCAAGATCAGTCAGTCCAGATTATTCTGGGGCTGCTGTTGATTGGGTAACTGCAGGAGAAACAAGTGACATGTGCAAGTCCAGCATGAAAGTGGAGCTGGACACCTGCGTGAACAGATCGTGAGTCATGATGCAGAACCTCCTGGCCACCACTAATGGAGAAGAAGTGGTCCCCTTGCTTTCCTTCGTTAAATCCCTCCCATTAAAACCTAACAGATTGTAGCAACAGTCCTGGTAAGAATCCATTTATTCTGACATTTCTGCTTAAGAATTCAATAACCAAGGAAAGCTAAACATACAAACCACAGTGGATGACCGCTCATAAATAAAATGTGCACAGAAAATAATGTCTCTACCTTTCCTAGCCAAGCTTTGCTGCTGAGAAAAGAGTTGAATTACCCTTACAGCACCTGAACTCATCGGTGTGACATTCTGGTACCTCCTGGCCTCAACTCCACTCTTCACACACTCTAGAGTATAGGTCCTGAGTGTGCAAGTCAGACTACATCAGGGCTCAAAGGCTGGTGGGCCTCCAGGGATGGCCTGTGAAGATGGGGGAAGACAGGGAAAAGTCTTGCAAGCTGTCTGGATGGGTAGCCCCACTTCATATTGTGTACAAGGGTCCAATGCCTGCCATACCTCACCAGTGCCCATATTTTGTCCTTTCTTCTCATCAGTCTTTCACAGGGTGTCAGGGGTTGGAAGGGACCTTGGAGATCATCGAGTCCACCCCCCCTGCCAGAGCAGGGTCACCCAGGGCAGGCCACACAGCAACAGATCCAGGTGGGTCTGGAAAGTCTCCAGAGAAGGAGACTCCCCAACCTCTCTGGGCAGCCTGGGCCAGTGCTCTGTGACCCTTACAGTAAAGAAGTTCCTCATCATGTTAAGGTGGAACCTCCTGTGCTCCAGGCATCTTTTCCCCAGGCCTCTTCAGGAACAGGTCTCTTTAACTGCTGCCACGACAGCTTGTGCCCTTTTTTTTAGAGCTGACTGGGATTTTGAATCCACAAAGCAGGAAAAGACTTTCCTCTTTGCATGAAAAGATAGATGATGTCCTAGGACTTTATGGCAACAGGCAAACCACTTGATAATTGCTAGACTTTGGAATTAGGTTGCAACTTGGCATCCATTTCATACTTACAAAATGTAAATATTTCCAAGTGAATCTCAATCATGTATGTAGTTTGTCTTTGTATATAATTATTTAACACATACTGTCTTTTCTGTTATCCTTGCTAGTCGCTGGAATTTATCCCCAACATATGTTACTATGGATTCCTTTTCATTGCCTTTTTCAGTCACTGAAATGGCACATCCATTTTATGGCATATGCTGTATTTATGTATTTTGATCACATCACAGTAAAACATTACTTTGGACTCACTTTAATGCTGCTGATGCACTGACCTGTTGGGGTTTTTTAACATGAAACGGACGGAAAATGTACGTGGAAAAATACAACACCCTAGGATGGGCTATGAGTGAGTGAGCACAACTATGAGAATAGAATTCATAGGATTATGTTAAATATCCTTTAGATTGTAAAGATGTTAGAATGTAAAACTCTAATGTACCAGCTGCTGTCCAAATAGATCACAAAATGAAAGTCCCTGTGCTGAGCAGGGCTTAAAATAGAACAGCTGATGAGTAAGATGGTATCTCTTATATAAACTTCACATTTCGTGCACTAAGGTTTTTCATTGTCAAATATTCCCGGGGTTATTATTTTCCATGAAAAATCTGCAGTGGAACAAAAGCACCAAGTTGTTTAACTTTCCAGGCTTCAAAATGCAATTGTTATTTCCACGCCGCACAGAAACTCCCTTCTAGTCTGCTTTGTGATTCATGTGTGTGACTGATTTAACTTTCCTGGAACTCAGAAGGAGAGGGAAACCTGCCCTAAGTGCTTCCTGTCTTTCCACATGTACTAATAACAAGGAGTCCTCCCACCTTTCCCATTTACAACACGCCAGGCACGCCTACTGGTTGATGTACCCATAAGCCTCAGAGAGAGTCTCCTTTTCCTCTGTTTTGAAAACAGCATGCATTTTCTCTAGCAACAAAAAGGTTTGTCTAACATTAGGGATATAAAGGAATTAAATAATAAAGGAATTAAAGGAAATTAAAGGAATATAAAGGTATTAAAGGAATGTAAACAGATTACTTAACTAATTGCCTGTAGAGAATGGAGGTGTCCGTGGAAATCCTAGTTCACTGTGAACATAAAAGATGCATTGCTGTTTAAAAGATGGTTGCTGTCCACAACTGAAATACTAGGGCCTGAGCAAAAGGTCCTGAATTGAAGCTGACCTACAGATGAACCTCACAACCCCACAGCAGAGCTAATCTGTATAGTATTAATCACACATCTAGTATGCTAGTTATCTGTATTTTGCCATGCCAGTATGCAGATCTTGTTTAACATCTTCATCAATGACACTGACAGTGGCACTGAGGGCACCCTCAGCAAGTTTGCGGATGACACCAAGCTGGGGGGTGCGGTTGATGTGCCAGAGGGAGGGGATGCCATCCAGAGGGACCTGGATAGGCTGGAGAGGTGGGTCAGGGTGAACATTATGAGGCTCAACAAGGCCAAGTGCAGGGTCCTGCACCTGGGCCAGGGTAACCAGTGTTATCAGGATAGGCTGGGAGAGGATATACTGGAGACTGGCCCTGTGGAAAGGGACCTGGGGGTGCTGGTGGATGAAAAATGGGCTATGAGTCACCAATGTGCAATTGCAGCCCAGAAGGCCAATTGCATCCTGGGCTGCATCAAAAGAAGCGTGGCCAGCAGATCAAGAGAGGGGATTCTGCCCCTCTGCTCTGCCCTGGTGAGACCTCACCTGGAGTACTGCATCCAGTTCTGGAGCCCCCAGCACGAGAAGGATGGAGACACATTGGAGCATGTCCAGAGGAGGCCACCAAGATGATCAGGGGAATGGAGCACCTCTCCTCTGAAGACAGGCTGAGGGAGTTGGGGTTGTTCAGCCTGGAGAAGAGAAGGCTCTGGGGGGACCTTATAGTGACCTTCCAGTACCTGAAGGGGCTACCTGAAGGCAGGGGAAGGTCTGTTCAAAAGGGTTTGTAATGACAGGACAAGGAGCACTGGTTTTAAGCTGGGAAAGGAGAGGTTTAGACTGTATATCAGAAAAAGGTTCTTTAATCTGAGGCTGATAGACACTGGAATGGGCTGCCCAGAGAGGTGGTGGAGGCCCCATCCCTGGAGTCATTCAAGGTCAGGCTCGATGGGGCTCTGAGCAACCTGCCCGAGGTAGAGATGTCCCTGCTTGTGCAGGGAGGTTGGACCAGATGACCTCTGGAGGTCCCTTCCAGCCGAAAACATTCTATGATTCTATCTTAATGGCGATTTATTTTGCAGTAATAACAATCAAATGACCTTTCTCTGTTTAGATGAGTGTCACAAGGAAGCTTTGTTGCAATGCTTGTGGTGTGATCACAACTGACCAGATAGTCTCTTTACACTTAGAGAAAGCATGTTGCAAAGGACAGGACTTGGCTGGACGCGTGGCCTTGCCAAAAGATGCACAGTTGACACTAAAATAGAGAAAGTGCCTCCCCTGGGTCTCCTCTTTGAGCCCTGGCCAGGCTTTGGGGGATTTCAGTGAGAGAGGGATGTCACCAGATCCTTCCACACCCAAGCCTTTGAGACTTGCATATTCAACTGTGTAAAAGCTGGACCCTCTTTCAAAGACTTTGGAGACCTCAGCTATGAGTTGACGCACAGCGTAGGACCTCCCAGTTGCCAGGAAAGGCCCTGCAAATCCTCGCTGCACCCGAGGTCCCCAACGCTGCTTAAACTCGAGCCTAACAAGCTTATCTTTTTGACTAAATGCATTACCTGGCTTTGTGTTACTTTGAACTGGGCAGTAAAATAAGCCCATTTTTTCTGTTGGTGTCTGTGTCCTTCTATTGCCCCCGGTCAATTGGCAATACATACATTAGACAGGATGCAAAGGATAAATGTATTGTGTGAAAGATGGAATTTATGTCTAAACAGAGATAGAATCTCTTGGTGTTTAGCAGAGGAACCTCTTGATGCTTCTCAGAGGAACCTCTTGATGTTTAGCAGAGGCAGAACCTCTTAGAAAATCCCGATGAAGAATCTTCCCGCATTTTACTCTGAATCCCTCCTCGCAGCAATACAACAACAAAACACAACTTTGAAAGCATGTTACCTCAAAACCTTGTCAGGAGTACAGAAACAGGTAATGTTGAGGGGAAGTACAACCTGTCAGGTGCTTAACCTTGCAGGCTTTACTCCAAATGCCTAACGGAATCACTATGAAAACGGTGCCAAATTTTGACTATGTAAGAATTAAGTGAAAACTTCAGAATAAGGACTAGTATATTTATAAGATTAAATGTCAAAAAAAGAGAAAATCACTATCCCACTGTCATATTACAGCCTGTCAATCTGGAAGTCCTAAAGGAATGCATTCAAATTATACCATCCTCTAATAAAACCAGGGATTGTTAAGCTTTTATTGGAGTTATCAGCTCTAACTGAAAATAGAATCAAGCCCCTAGTTTTTAAATATTTCATAGCTTCTTTTCAGAGTATCATATTTTCTGTTTATCTGGAAAACCACCCAAATCTTTTCTGTAACTGCTATGAAAAAATTAGCCAGAGGTGCTGAGTGGCTTACTAGAGTCTTTAGAAGGCTGCCAGCGAGGTCCTCCAGTTCTAACTGTGGCTCTGCACCTGACTGAGTATGGGGGTGTCACCCTGGCCAACTCATTGAATCTCCAATCTACAAAAGGGAGGATATGATACTTATTTAAGAAATACAGTCTGTGGCTGTTAATTAGGTAACAACAAAAAAAAATGACTCTTAAATATTTAAATGACATTTACAGTTCCAGCTCTTTCCGTTCGACCGATTCTGCTTCTCACTCAACCTTAAAAGAAGCAAATCAAGGCTGGTTGCAAAGCCTTCTCTGCTCATTTCACTACCAAAAGGAAAAGTAGACCTGTTGCTTTTGTTCCTCACTGATTCTAACCCCCATTTCAAGTCAAAGCTGTGTATGTACTGCCTTGCTCTGGCTATTGGGTGAAATTTAGCTTACAGATTTGATAGCTTTTGCTATTTTTAAATGAAGCTTTATTCCCATAATAAATGAAGCTTTACTCTACCATAGTGGAGTGCTCTTACTCTCCTGAAATGCCTAACAGATCTCTTTTTTTTTCCCATTTTCTAAGAGAAAGGTTCTCTTTCTCATACCACTGTTCAGGTGAAGCTGCCACCACTCTTACAAGGATGCAAGACAGGTAAGAAAACACAACAATGCCTTGCTAGTAAGAAACAGATTAGTCCTATTCAGAGACAGTTGCCAATGGACCATACAAAATTGTAACACCCCCTACCAAGAAAAGGCCCTAAAAATCTCTCCTGAATCTGAGTGTCCTCAACAAATCTTGAAGAAATGCAGCCAGCAATTTCAAGAGTGTCTTTGGTCTAATTCTCTTTTAACACAATGACTTCCAGAATTATTTTATTATCACTTTGTGGAGGGAAGCAAGAATCTCACATCAGCTAACTCTTGGCTTATACACGATGCTTAAAAATAAGAAAGTTATACAGAGTTGAATCAAATTACTCCAAGAATGGGTACAGATTTTTTTGTTTGTTTTTCTTTTCCATCAACTGAACTGGTAAATAAAGCGTTTGTAAATATTGCAATAAAATTCTAGAGAAATGAAAACAACCCCTCCAAAAGTAGCAAGACACTAATAAAAAATGATATGTGAAAAGGCTGTAGCCTGCAAGAAAGTTTCTTCATTTAAAATATTTTCACTAAAATTTTTATTAACATATATCAAATTTACCATCTCTCCTTCAAGGGCAGTTTTGAAAAGCTAATTAGATTCTGTATATATTTAATGAAGTTAAAACTCTGAAAGTGCTTTAAAAGTTTGAATCCAGATAGACAGAAATTCTATATCCTGAGCTTTCCATAAAGATAAAACCAATATTCCAGAGAAGTACTTAGAATTTCTTAGCTCCCCAGCTTTAGCCTCGTTTTCCTCATTAGATTCTTATTCCTGTTCTTGTTATGCTGCCAGATATTGGATTGCCAACTCTTGTGAGTGAGTTGCTATTGAGTCTCAGCATATTAATTGGTGTTCTTAGAGACCACAGGGCTGAAATCAATGGATTGTATAAGAATCTTCTCTTTTTGTCTGCAACGAGCTTCTAGCTCTTGAAATTATGACAAAGGTTGGGAGGATGAAGAATGGATTTTAAAAAGCTCAGAAGGAAGCGGGCGCATGAAAAAGTCAACATTTATTGTTTTACATTTAGGAGTTTTAATGCTCAGATTTGGAAGTGCTGTGGTAGGAGGTACACTCTTTAAAGTAACAATTTTTTATACTAACAAAAGCAGAAAAATCTAATATTCCTCTGGTTTAGGTGTTCTAATAACTTAAGAATTTGAAGAACATGAAAAGAATGAGTAGGCAACAGATCATTAAGACAAAACTTTTGTTTTGAAGAGGTTTGAGCCAGCCACACAAGAGCTGTGACAGACTATAGCAAACAGACCACCACTGTGAGCTTTTTCACATCAGTCTGCAGTCCGAGCCGTAGCTTCCAGTTTCTTCTGTACTTGTAACTGGGTTGAAGCTTGGCACCAGCTTTGTGTAACAGGGTGAGAAATATGGCTCAGTCTGTCTCTGGGGTTTTCAAAGTATGGACTGAAGAAGAAAGCCAGGGTTTCAAGTTATTAAGTCTTGGTAATTTCCTATGAGCTATAACTTGCCCTGCTGCAGGTAAGATGATAGCTTGTATGTCAAGAGGAAGAGGGGATTAAAGGGTAAGACAGGCAAGTTAATACTGTGCATCTGAAAACCAATAAACAAAAAGCAGCTGTTTAAAACACTATAAAGCAGCTGGAGCCACGGTTAGGTGCTGAAATATATAGCACACCTTGGGTATATTTTGGAAGACATTAAATGTAAAATACCATCTCCAAACTATTTTACAAAAGTCACGCTCTGACGACTCAGAGATTCGTGTCCCTCTCCATCTCTAATTGGGGTCACGAATCATGTTTCAGAGAAGACACAACTAAAACATCAAAGGACTCATTTGGCAGGTTACTTCTGAACATCTGCTGTTGTTCCAGAGATATATTAGGGACTTTTTTGGAGGTGATGCCCGACCACCCCCCTCAGAAAACAAACAAACAAACAAAAAACCCCATCAGTTTGGGGGTTATCATTTGAGAAATGTGATTCTTTTTCTTTTTTTTTTTTTTTTGTGCATGTAACTGGCTACAAAGCTTAAAAACTTAATGAAAAAATGCAGATTCTAAAGGGAAACCTCTGACACGTAACCTTATCATACCTGAGGTAGGCTGCATTTAAAGCAGAACGTACCTACTACTCTTTTTAACACAAAAGTCAAAACCTTAAGACCAAGAAAACGGTTACTGTAGCACTCATATGTGAATACATTAAATAAATTGGTTGGAATACAGGCTTGTTGTTCCAATAGACTGGTAATAAAGCAGAATTTCAGTAAAATCACCACACAGAACACTCTCCTTCTGTTTTGAAATCATTTAAAGCCAGAAATGAGTCTAAATTCTGGAGTTTAAACATGATGGAACCACGAGCAGCTCATTTTCTGCTTAATACTTTATTTTACTACCTTCTTCCAAAAAACAAAAACAAAAACAAAGCATAAAATCTGAAAAAGAATCAGGTCAGAGTCAGTTGGATGAGGAAATGCTTTTGCTATTGTATCAGACACACCAGCATGCAGTGCCCTGAGCAAAGCACACAGCTGAGCTGCTCTTTCTAGCAGGTTCCACAATTTGTGGTGTGATCCCAGTTTCAAGTGCTCCTTCAAGTGCTACTCTTGAAGGAACAAGTATTCTACCTTTGCTCAAGCCTCACCTCTTCTATTTGCTTTTCCTGTTTAGAAACGCGTGGTAGAAGGGTGATGCAAACTCTTTTCTGGCAACAGTAGCTGAACTTGGCTCTTGTTAATCTTCAAACTGCCCTTTCTTAGCTCTTTGGTGATAAACTTTGCACCCTTAAAATTTTAAGGTGTAATAGTCACCTATAAGATGAGACCTCACCTACGGAGAGAGATTCCCTGCACTGAACTTAAAAACTATTTTAAAGAAAACCCCAGAATAGGATTGATAAGTATCATCATATGCTGAAAATCAGACTTTGATTAACCAGATGCTGTTATTTGCTTTGATATCTCATGAATAGAAACTATGGTATAAAAACAATTCAAAACAAGCATTTACTGGGAAATATGACATATGGCCTGCTAAGCTGCTTTCCTACAGAAATAGCTAAAGATCGTTGCTCTTGGCACCATTCCCTACAACAGTCACACCGGGCTCCTTAAAGCAGACGGTGTGCGATTGAGCCCGTAAGGAAGATTATTTCCACAGGTGGGTAGAAACAATAATGTAAACTACAAAGGCTTGCGAGCAAGAAGTAGTCAAGGCGACTTCTCCACCTCCTTAACTTCTGTGCACTAAAACAACTCAAAAGCAGCATCAGTGAAACAGTTGCTGAAGAAGGGAGATGCATTTTCTCCTTTTTCTTCACGGTACGCACATTGCCATCTTGCTAATGTAAGGTATTTCAATTAACTTGTTCTGCTGGAGGGTTTTTCCTCGAGTAGGAATATCCTGATGTGAACAGGAAGTTTGTATCCAGCAGGGGCCACTTGTTGCCTGTGTTTAGTCCCAGCTCAATTAGGTGGAACCCAAACCTTAATGCTGTCACAGGATGAGTTCGTGTCCTACAATAGTGGATTGGTATCACCACAGCTACGCCGTGATGCAACAGAGACGCAAGCCAAGCTTCTCTGGTGATGTTACAGTAGTAAATGTGAACCAAATAGTTGTGAGGTGGCATCACAGGACAGGAAATGTTAAGACAATTATAACGTGACAATGATAACCTGATGCAGCAATAACACAATCAGATTTAGCAACTGTTTGCATCTGAAAGCAGCTACGTTGTGATTTATGTTCTTGTGACACACCCCCTCTACGTGCCAGGGCTGTTGCGTGGATTATCTAAGTTTAGACCGTAACGTGGCACAGTAGATGTCTTTGCTATGCTCCATCACAGGGCTTCTTCACACACTGAGTAAGATCACTGCTGCCCACAGCACTGCCCTTGGACAACCTCACTGGGAGATGATGGGCCCTTCACAGCAGTGAAATCAACGGTTCTGAGCGCGCTGCGCGGCCATTGCGCACGGACTGGCAAAACGGGCCGTGCGAGGCGGCATCGACTGCCTGACGCGCTGTGGCTCACGGCCAAGGCAGGTGCCCAGCAGCGGGCACGACGCTGAGGCGGCAGCGGGCTAAAGACACGGGCCTCGCGGGCTGAAGACGCGGGCCACGGCAAAGCGATGGCGGCAGGAGAGCGTGGGCAGAGCACCCACACGCGCAGGGATGGGGCAGGCCGGAGGGCCTGCAGGCCGGCCGAGGGCAGCGCCTGCTTCTCCGAGGGGCCCCCAAGCCGGGCCCTTGCCCCTGGGGCAGGCGAGGTGAGGCCGCGGCCCAGGCGGCCGCGCTGCCGCCGAGGGCAGCGACGCCGCGGTCGCTGTGCCAGGGCCGTGCGTGACGCTCCAAGGGATGACGTCACGGCCCCGACGGACGTCATGCAACATGCAGAAGCACGAGCGAGGCGCAGCGGCGGCCCCGGGGCAGGGGAAGGAAAGGGGCGAGCGGGAACCGCCAGCGGGAGCCGATCGCGGTGCTGAGCCCGCCGCGGGAGCCCAGTGGCGAACCGCAGCCTGCCGCGCCACATCCGGGTCCCGGGCGGCTACACTGCCCTACCGCGCACGCGCGCCCTTCTCCACCTATCAGCTCTGCCCGCGGCTGGGGGGCGGGATCAAGACTGCCAGTCGCTTCTCTGATTGGATCTCAGCCCAGGGGCGCCCGGGGATTAGCTACCGTTCAGGAGGGCGGGCGTTGCCCGCTTGCTGATCGGCCATTGGGCAAGGCCGCCGGGGAGCCGCTCGCCCGTTGGCGGGCGGGCGCGTCCGGTCCGGGGCCGGAGGAGGGTGCCATTGGCTGGAAAGTAGGTTAGTGGTGCGCCGTTGGGTGGCAAGCCAGGCGGAAAGTAGGTCAGGGACGGGGGCTGCCTGCGCCGGGCGCCGCTCCGGGCGTGCGGCGCGTTGCCGGGGGACGGCGACCCCCTCCCAGCGGGGCGCGGCGCGGCGAGGGGGCGCGCGGAGCTCGCGGTGAGCCGCTGGAGGGCGGTGGGCGATCGGGGGGGGGGGGTGCGCGGCCGCGGGCGGGGGGCTGCTGGGCGCGGGCGGTCCGGCCGGCGAGACCGCGGCTCCCTGCGGGAATGGGGGGAAAGGCCGGCGAGGGGCCGCCCCGAGCCGCCACTCCGCGGCGGTTGCGTCCTCCGGCAGGCCGAGGGGAGCTACCTGCCCCGGGAGGGGTCGGGGGCTGCGGCGTCTCTGCTAAGGGCGGCCGGACTGGGAGAGGGGAGACGGGGGGACCCCCCCCGGCGGTAGTGCCGGGCAGCGTTCCTTGAAGCGGGGCGGAGGGTCCGCGGACGGAGCGGCCCGGTACGAACCGTCTCGGCGGCGTGACAGGACCCGGAGGTGACGGGGCGGACGCGAGTCGCGGCCGTTTGCAGCCGGCCCCGGGCCCGCCGCCGGCACGGCGGCTTCTGCGTACCCCGAGGGCAGAGCTGGGGCCGCGGGTCCGGCTGCCGGTGCGTCCTCGGTTCAGTGGCGCGGGAGAAAAGGGGCAAACGCGGGGCTCCGGGGGCGCCAGGGGAGGCAGAGCCAGGCTCGTTCCCCCCTCCGGCTCCGAGCCAGCCTGCGCGGGGCGTGGAGGCTGAGGGAAGGCACTGAGCGGAGCTGTTGGTGCCCCTTCCCCTGCAAGGGGAACGGGTCCCTTCGCCCTCTGTCCCGTAGATGTCCCCTTGGACCTTCTTCAGTCAATCAGGTGCCTTGGGATAAAATCCGCTTTAGGCGAGGCCCGAGGAGCGTGAGCATTAAACCCCCCCACGGTGGAAATTTCGCTGGGTTGTGACTCGCTTCTACGGTGGTCGGTCCTGCCGGTAGGGCAGCGGGAGCCACTCGCCAGTCCCAGAACCGTGCGTGGGGCTCCTGGCTTCGCACAGTGCCGCTCGGCCACCTCCGGGACGTTCGGGGTGAACCCCCGGGTGCCGAGGCAGCAGCCCCCCCTTCCCCCCCCCGCCCCCCCGCTGCCGGTGTTTCTCGGGCTGTATGCGCATCTTTGCCGTCAACAGGGGAATGAACCTTTTTTCTTCAGCAGTCAATACTGGAAATATTAAGGTGGTTTCCCGAGACCAGGATTTTGCGCTTGGGGAGGCAGAGGAATCGGTTTGCATTTTTAATTGCTGAGGTTTCTGTTACTCCATTGCCTCAATTATAACAGTTTTGGAAAGATTTTAACACTTGAAAATAACGGTGAAGAAACAAGTGGGTGTGTTTTCTTGCTTTTGAAGCAAATATGCTTTTTAAAGTATTTTCTTAGTGTCCAAGGTAGAAAGGACCAACTGCGGAGAGCGATTGTATTTGTAAACACTTTTTCATGCAATCTCTTTTAAAAATTCATTCAGTCATTAAGTAGATTTTTTTTTTTTAATGCTGTTCCTTGAACATTCAAAATGAAACTGCATTTTCTTTTCTTTTTTAGTATGTTTGTATTAAAGTAGCTGCCCTACCTGTTTAATATATTGTTTATTTTATCACAAAGAGCTTATAAATAGGAGCGACTGATAATACAGAGACCACGGGAAAGTTTGTAGAGGGGAAAAGAAAGGTTGTTTGTTTTAATTAACTATTAATACTGGCTAACCATCTCTGTCCATGGGCCTGCGGAGGGCTGAGGTTAAACTCTGCCCTCAAAAGAATGTATGTTTTGCATGCTCTAGTAATACCCAAATGCAAGTAGCTCTTTGACATGTCAGAAACTAGAGACCTCTCATCTGAATATTTTAAACCGCGGTTGTCCATTAAGAGGAAAGTCTTTACTACTGAGTTTTGTGGGTTTGTATTTCTCATGACCATTCATGGTTTGGTTGGTTTGATTGTTTTTTTGTTTTGTTTTTTTCCCAGTTGTAGAAATGAACTGTGTAAAATAACCCAGTAAAGTATTGTGGTTATAGATTAATATGCTGTTTTATCCCGTATTCTCTTCCGCACCGCACATTTCCCTTGCCTGTGTACGTGGCAGATGTGGTTTATGGTGCTGTGTAGACTCAAGGTCTGTAGAAGTGCATTAGAGACTGCTTAGATAAGAAAGAAATACCACAGAGAACCCAAGGAAAGCTCTTTTGGTTTATTTTGTTCTTCCCTACAGGGCCCTTTAGGGGGACAGGGGGTTGTCAGTAAACCAACTGAGCTGTCATTGGGATTCTGCAAAGCCAGAGTTGAAGTTAGAGCCTGCTACCATGTCACTGTCACCACCTGCTACCAAGAGACCTGCTGCATTTGGGGACCGTTGCTAAGGATGTTTTAGGAAGGTGATGTTTGCAGGGAGAGTTAATTGGAGATACTAATTTCTTTTTTTTTTCTTCAAATACCTGCTCTCAAATAATGCTTTTGGGAAACTACAAATAGGAACAAGTGAACATTCATTGGATTTATTTGGCAGTGTGTAAATGCTGTGCAAGACTATGATGACAAAGCTGAGACCTAATGTGGTAGCAGCAGCCTGTGAGCTGCAGATGAGTAAGACCGTTTCACAAAGTGAGTTGATATCAAGCGCACTGGAAATGCCAACTGACATGTAGGTTAATTAGTTTGGATGATTACAAAAGTGCTGTTTTCATGCTCAAATTCAGTATTTTAGGATGTTTTCGCACAGAGCCGATGGTCTGTGGTGGTTACACTTTGACAGGAGGTATAGGAAAACCTGAAGGAATGCATTGCTGTGAAGGAGAACAAAGTGAATTTGGTTGTGTCCCTTAGTGACTTCCCTTTTTTTAGTTCTGCGACTTGTATGCTCTTTGTTTTGAACCTTTGTCATCAGTGTTCTCCATACCTCTGTGCTTGAAAGAGGGCAGAAAAGTACTAAAAAGCAGCTACCTATGTCCCTGAGTATTAGAAAGTTCTCTGAAGTTAGGTGCCTTCAATTAAAGATATCTAAAGGCATACAACGTGCAAATGACTGCAAAGAGAAGGCCAAACCAAAGATGTATTTTTAAGCTTGCATAGCTTCCTTCTTCTCAGGATGTTTACAGAATGCAAAGAATACTTATGGTTCCCTATTTACTACATTAAAGATGATTTGAAATTTCCCCTTTTGGCTGTCGTCGTACTTTAAAATCTTCAGACTGCAATAGTTGGTTTTGTTAAAGGTAGTAGCTGAGATGCTACTGACTGCAACTCAGCATCAACTTCTTGCACTTAGTTGCTGAAAGCCCTGCTTGGACAGCCTATAGAAACTAAGGTCTATGTTTTGGAGGTGTTTGAAGATGCAAATAAGAGGCTTTAGGGCATTTTTAAAAGTGGTGAAAGAGCTTTCCATCCGAGTCTTTCAGTCTTTTTAAGAGAGAGATTTTTATATAATGGACTAAAGTAAAGCAGAGGTGTACTCTGCCTGGTGTGTGTGTCTGTATGTAGTAGTTTTGCGTTGCAGTAGTAAATACGTTTTGGGTTTAGTTAGATCGAATGCAAACTGGTGACTTATATACTTCCCTGGTGTCACGTAGGTGCAACTCAAGACACCAAAGCGGGACACCAAATGAGTACTCTGTCCTTTTTCAGTTAGTGTATTGAGTTATTTAGCAAGCTACTGAAGTATTGTTTGCAACTTGTTTGTGGCACGAAGAGACCCCAGTTGTAACTATCACATCGTTTTTATCTGTATGTAATCACTATGAATATTGTCAGATAACCCGTGGTGTATATTTAACTGAACTTTACATCGAATGAGGTAGATGTCAAGGTGAATAGCTCGCCGACATGAACTACGTATTGTACCTGTCTTTTATTTTTTTACCTCAGTTTGTTGGAAAAATGCAGTAAGGCTACTTACCAAGGCCCAGACTTCATCTCCTTGGAAACCTGATCTTTCACCAGATGTTGAGAAATGTAATTTCTTTTTTTAATCCATTCTGCAGAAGAACGCAGATCAAAACAGCATCTTTAGGCTTTCTTGGGCTGGAATATTCATTAACTAAAGAAAAAAAAAAAACTACTCAGACATTTCAGTCTTTGTCCCAGAGAAGATCAATAGTTTCTGTTGCTTTTGTTATCATTCAAAATGTAATTTAGCTTTTGCTAAAATCCCTGTAGTGGTTGTATAGTTTAATTCAGCTCAAGAACGGGATGATAATGTCATCTTCATGTGTACAATACAGGACTGTTTGTGTTCCCTGCCCCTTCTTCTCCTGCAAGGATTCATCTTTCTTCTCTATGTCCAGGTCATCTTTTCTCCTTCGCAGCTGCAACGCATACAGAATTTGTAACCTTTTCAGCCTCCTGCCATTTGAGAAGCTGTTATTCAATGTCTCTGATGTCAGACACACTTCTAGGTCAGCTGCTGGTGTCAGAACAGCTTGTGACCCTGAGTCGAAGCCATGCTGTAGTTTAGTAGGTTGGTCTTCTGAAGGAACGGTGCCAGTAGGCTACTTATAGAGCAAGATAGATCGTTGGCAGGAGTTTAGAGTGGTGAAGTAACAAGCCACCTTTCTTGTGATCTAAGGTGTTGACGTTCTCTACTAACTTTAGAGAAACCCATTCATATGATTATAAGCAGCTGAAGAAGACGGTTGTAGTTTTCATGTTTGTTTTGACACCATTTTTCCTTGCAACTGTTAGTAGACTCTATTTTCCACAGGTACAAGGCAATTTAGTGACACCTTGTGTAAAGGAAGCAGCAAACATATCACCAAGTCCTTAATGGTCCTTACTTGGCGTGGCTGTGATGGAAATACATCTTCCAACGTGCAGTTGGCTGCAGTGCTGGGAAGGGTATGTTTGGCAGTTCCCTAAGCAGTGTGCATTGCTGTGTCTCTCAAATCCCTTTAACAGGTCAGTTGCTGCTGTTTGCCTTAATTCCTGTCAGTGTCAGCTAAAACTATGTATGTATGAATTTCAAAGATTGGATGTGGTCTTGCTGGAAGACAACTCGAAAAACTCTAAAGTGAGTCTTACCTGTTTGGGATTGATGTAGGTTTTGGAGGGAGAACTCCAAAATAAGTAGCATTCTTGGTATCAACTTCTTTTTATCCTCTAAACTTTCTTAAAGTGGCTTTGCCTTTTCTAGTTTTCCTAACAAAAAAAGGGTAAGATCAGTAAGATTTTGGTAGCAGTTGCTAAATGATGCTGTACTGCAGAATGGAGTGAAGTGAGAAGGAAAAGTTACTTCCTAGAAAAGCAAAAGAAAAGAAAACATATACTTTATTTTATTAAGAATTTTTTTTTGGTGCGTGTCTTTAAAATTTGGTTTTATAGTTTCCTTGAACTGGTTTGGTGGTTTTTGTTGTGGGTTTTTTTCCTGTTACGAACAGATTTCTCTTTGTTATCTATGGGTTTTTCTTGGAGCGTTATGAACTCGACGTCTTCTTTTTCAATTTGAAGCAAAATTATAGAATAAAAAGTTAACATTTTTTATATTGCATTTATGCATTATAGTTGCTTTGAGAGTGACAGCAAAATGGCTTTGGTTCAGATTCTACTTTTATTTATACCTGTTACTCAAAGACCTCTGATAATTGTATTGTAAGTTACCCTGAGATTTGGGCTTTATGCTGCAGTTTGGCTACTGGCACATTAGTGTTAGTATAGCCTTTGAAAATAGCATTTATTTTGCTCATAGACTTGAATAGCCTAGTCATTTTTTTTTTAGGGATGAATTCTGATTTCCAGAGTACATTGTAAAAAAAAATAGAAAAAAAAAAAATCAGATGTTAGCCTTTGAGGTTCATGTTAAAATGTATTTTCTGACCTTGTCTTGTCCATGTTGGGTTTTGCAGTTTGCAGTTTTAGACTAGAAATGTTGACTGAGAACCAGGATGCCTATTTATTCCTCTGTTCCCTTTCCCAGTGTGTTTTGTTACCGAGCCAGTCCATGTAATCATTGCATTTGTGTTTAATTGTGTTTAATTTAATGAGGTAATGAAAGAAAATCAGCATTAACACTGGGCTGTCAACATAATTAAGAATATTTTTGTGCTATACTTAAATTAATAAATCCAGAAATTGACTTAATTTTGACCCTGGAAGGCTCTGGTATCTAGATTTTTAAAAAATTATTATTTTTTTTTTCTTAATGACCCGATAAAACCTCAGAACTTTAGGCAACCTTGCTGTCCTAGAGTAGCATTATACTGCAGTTTGAATCTATACTCTGTTTACTATGGCTTTGTGTCTTTTGAAAAGTCTTAATGACCTTATTATGTTTAAAATCTAAGTGAAGTTTTATCATGCTGAATGCTGTCAAAATTTCCATTTATAGAATATTTCAATTAACAGTTTTTAAGTAGTATTTAATTTCTAGTAATCTTCTGTAAAATTAGGAAATTGAAAATGCTGTTATGTTACAGCCCTTCATTCTCATGGTGCCAGTTTTAATGAAAAATCACGTGTGAAGGGCAGTATGTTTGTATACTGGAAGATCTGCAACAGTTTGGGAGATGTTTATTACAAATAATGTTGTTTCCTCAATTTTTGTTTTATTCTCTTATTGAAAATAATCTTTTGCTGCAGTCCCCACAGTAGCCTCTGAACATTACAGGTTATTTTAGAAACCTGTCAAGTCAGTTCAGTGATTTCTTAGAGGGACTTGTCGCATAAAAACATTAGAGTTGCTGGAAGTGCTTTCTGAGGTTAAAGAGGAATCTGTTTTAAATGTTGTCAGATGCTCGCTGCACATTTTGGGTACAAATTCTGGAAGTTCTGGGTGTGTTTTGTATTTCAAAAATACAGGGCCATCAATTGGATATTCCTTTTTTTGACAGGAAGAGTGAAATAAGAGCAATGGGTTTGTGCTGTTTTTTTTCCCTTTCACCTCTGTTAGAAATTCTAGGGCTTTTATATAAATATTTTTCTTTTTCTTGCATCTCAGACGTGCTACTTGGTCAGCTTGTCTGTCTGTGGAACAGTCTGAAGAAAGGAGTATTTCCCTGTTAGAGCATTTAAAACTCTAGTTCATTCGGTTTAAGATATCCCAGCTGGCAATCAAGAGTTCTCAATTACTGTACTAGGCATTATTTGTTGAATGAAGTAATTCCTGTTCTGATTTATCTGACTTGACCGTAGCAAATGTCTGCTTTATTTTCTTAGCTGGAGCAGCTCTTTGTTCATCTTCTGGATGATTCAAAAGTGTTAGAGTAAGGTTATATGGGGAGTGGGGGGGGGGATAGAGGAGAACATTTGCAGCAGTCAGCTGTTACAGAGACTGATATTTCTACATTCCTGTTCCCAGCAGAGATTAACAACAAACCAGCTTACAGAAAACTTCCAACTATTGTATATGGCTCATGCCACCGTGTGAGTTTTCTGACTGTGTCCTCTATATGTATGTTCTTCCCAAGAATTCTGACAAATTTTTGCAGATGGACCAGTGTGGGAACTGCTGCAGTTCAGGGCAATATCACCAAGGGCTGTGCTCAGGTACTTGGAGAGGACAACAAGCAAAAACCCATGCCTAAAAAGAATGACCTGGTTTTGGTGCCCAGCAGTTTATCTTATAGTGCCACATGAATCCTTTGCAACATCTGTTTACAGTTGGCTGAATTTGGACAGTAGTTTTGATGATCATTTGAACCGGATTGCTGTGGAAGATGCAGCCCCCATCAACACTCCCAACTCCTTCCTGGCTAACTGTTTCCATCCGCGTATCCTGTCCCTCTGCTCTGGTGACGGGTGTTTTGGGGCAGAGGTATTGGACTGGGGAATCTGCTGTGCTTCAAGGGTAACTTTTTTTCCCCAGAGCTTAATTTGAGAGTACTAATTTTACTGATACCATACCACTCCTGGCTTCATAAACATTTCTGCTTTTTTAGGTTAGGAAACAGCACAGCTTGCAAGAGGAATGGTCCTGAAGGGGAGGTAGGAGAAGCAATAAGTGTGAAGAGTGCTGTTCTAAATACATTACACTACAACCCTGCCATGGAAAAAGAAGATTTGTGGCAGAATATTTTTTTAAGCTGTGTTTGGTCATTTCTTTCTTAAATCTACATAAAAATTTGATTAAAAAAACCCCCATCTGATACCCAGGAGCCAGAAAAATAAGCAACTTTAATCTCTGGAGCTATACATTGGATCCTTTCACTATTCATTGTGCTGTTAGAAAAAAAATAATCTTTCGTATCAAGGAAGAGTAACTCAGCTGGACATCTGACATTTTTCCCTTTCCCCTTTCTGGCCCATGTGCTTCTGGGTTTCCACAGGAACAGATAGAGAAGTGTTTCAGATACACAAGTCTCACAGGAGCTCATTCACCACAATCACCTGACCCTACTGGAGCTGAACACTTACGTGTCCAAGTTGTTGTCAAACTGATAATTTATCTAAAAGTAGCAGAGACCCAGCAGTGTCTCCAGTTGGGCTTGCCAGGAAATCTGGAGGAAATGGAATATAGGAAGGAGACTGAAAGGAAGAAGATTTTATTTTCCACCAAGACAACCCATGGCTTGGACTTCAGTCTGCTAATTCACACCCCTCTGTTCCCATTCGGAGGCAGGAACTGTCTTATTTAAAAAAAAAAAAAAAAAAAAAGTAATAAATGACTCTTGAATTGCTGTTTAAGAAGGATTCTCTAACTTGGCATAGATCTCATCTTGCTGGTTTTTGGAAGCAAAACTCTGATTTCCCTTTAGAGAAATTAGTTTGTTCTTATCAAATAGCCAGTCAGGAGAACTGACCTTGTGTTCACTGACATGAAAATCTGTTTTCTATATGGCTGTGATTTACACTTTTTTAAAAGATTTGCTACAGCCTTTGAACTCCATTTGGAATATAAATGGAAAGTAAGAAAATATTTAAGTCGATGGATAAGAGGAAAATCTGTGCCTTCTGCTAAAAATGAATGAATGACTTTTTTTTTTTTTTTTCCTAGAGCATCCAAACACTAATAAGGACCAGTTACACATCTCAGAAAGAAAAAGACGAACAAAAATCCTCCTTGTAACATAAAGTGAGGAAAAAGCACACGCTGATATCTCATTAGAGACCTAGATGGCATTGTAGCGTATCGTCAATCTTTTGTCTTTAGGCAAACTGATCATTGTTGAACCTTACAAGACTTTTGAGGTTCCTTTAAATGCTTAAGTTCATTTAGGAGTCTTTTAGGCGAAATTAATGTGCCTTTTAGAACAGGATTTGCTCAGGCAAGTAGCTAAGCCTCCATGGATTCATTCATGATGTGCTGTAAAACTTGTGTAATCTCCTTCCGTTGGCAAGGCTTTCAGATGCGTACTTCTTATTTTTTAAAACAAATACTTTATCAGTCATCTGACTTGTCCCCTAGTTTTAGGATATTTCTGTGGCTTGCTAGTTCCCTGTAGCCCTAAATGTTTTGGAATGATGATGTCCCTTGACAAACCTGGTACTGGTTTCTGTTATTTTCATCTGTCAGTGAAACTTTTTTTTCCCATTTTTGTGCTGAATTTTTTGTGTGTGTGTCTTTGGAAAAACTGGTAAAAAAATCCTGCCCCCCCCCCCCCTTAAAGTTGCCTGTATCTTTTTCTCCCAGTTCTGTGAGCATTTTGTTTGCTTTTTTTTTTTTTTTTTTTCCTTCCCCTGTGTGTGTTATGTGGTGATGGCAGTGTTTTGAAACGATGCTGTGTTGGTAACCAGGTCAGAGAATAATATTGGTGCGAGTCCCGAGGTTTGTCTGTAGGAGGAGTGGCTGGTGACTGGATTTCAGAGACTTTCAGGAAGCAGAAAAGGGAACTTTCCAGGCCTTCTAATACTTGGAAGAATCTTAATGGATTATCAGGTTTGTACTTGAAGAAGAAACATTAGGGATAAATAACAGTTAACTTTAACTGCCTTTTCTAGCAAACCTGATTGCACGTTGTAGTGAAGTACCATAGTTTTCCACCTTCAAATACAACCCAGTGTATCCCCTTTAACTCCTCCCTGTGATGTAATTTGGCTGAGTCTTTGTTTGGTATGTAAGCTTCTTTTCAGTCATTCTTTATGAAGTAGTTCTGTATTTTCCACGCATCCTTCCAAAAGTGTACTCATCAGAATAATTTCCACATTGTCTTCCCTGCTAAAAGGGGTGGTCAGTCAGGTCCTGCCAGCTGCTCGTATTGTTGTGTTCTGCTTATCTTCATAATTTCACATTCCTCCTATTCAGTCTGTAAACATCGGTCAGAACAATTACATTTTGATGTTTGTATGTGCCATTCTAATGCAGAACAATGTTTCTTAAACCTAATTTACCTGGATGTTGAATAGCATTTGTACAGCTTCTTTCTTGACTGTGCTCCTGTGTATTGGACACGGATTTCACTTTGGAATTGATAAAAGAGCTAAATTTATTCAAAGCAGCAGCTCACAAGCAAAAATAAATACCACTTTTCAGACTGTTTCTTGAATGTTTTCTGTTGCACTGGAGGCTTTGTAGGCTTATCCTTGCTATAATATCCCTCTAGAAGTTGATGTGTGTGTTCTCATGTTGAAATATGTGTTTGCTAAGTAGGTTATAGGTACACTTACTGTTGAGCTCATCATCTTACCCCCCCTCCTTTGTACAGGGCTGGTACTCGTTGGACTCCTTGAATCATCTTGCTGCGATCTAGTCAGACTTGTAGCTTTTAAACAAAAAAAATACTGTTTTGGCAGAATTAATTTGATCTAATTTGGATCTCCGAGCAGCTCGCTGTGGGGTTAGTTAAGTATGGGAGTACACAGCTGAAAGATGAAGCAAGGAGGTTAACACATAGAATGGTTTTGGCTGGAAGAGACCTTCAAGATCATCAGGTCCAATCTTATTCCCAGCCCTATCAAAAGCACAACATCTACCTGTCTCTTAAACACTTCCAAAGATGGTGACTCTTGCAGTCCCACCTGATTTATAAAAGAGTTAAATGTTTAGATTTGCAACTTCTAATAAAAAGTAAGAATTCTGTCACCATGCATCTCCCAAAGAAAGGCCTGTGCTGCACTGTAAAAATCCCCAGAGTGCCATATTAAATAATCTCACTAACTGATTCAGGGACAGATACTGTTTGTGATCTAAGCAAGGATTAGTCAGTAGCGTTGTTTCTGGCAATTTCCACTTGGCTTTGTCCCTTATCTTGCTCCAGTCAGGATCCATATCAATTATACGATGGCAGAAGAGACTCTTGCTGGCGAGAGAGCCAAGTGGTGCAGGTCGGTCTGTTTAGTTATCTCTCCAACAGTCTGTGTTCCTTGATAAGAGCTTGCTTAAGCAATGCACGTGCCCTTTCTAACTGGCTGCCAAATAGTCCTCTATCTGTAGATCACCCTTGAAGGTTTGAGGTGGCTGAGGGTGGGAGGATTTACTGGCTAGCAGTTCTCAGTGCAGTGTTACAGAGAGGTGGACAAGTGAATTTTTGACTTGGTAAACAAATAGATCAAGCTGGATTCAAAGGTAGTTTGATCTGTGAATGATGTTAATTCTGTCATAACTTGGATATTTTGGCAGACTTCACAAAGTGTTTATAGAAAACAGAAAAGAGTTCAAGGAATGACCTTTGTTTTGCAAACATAACCTTAGAGTGTGAGATCAAACTAAATTTAAAGGAGGAAAAATCAATTCACTGGATTCATCTTTCAGTTAATGACCTGATACGGTTACCTGGTAGGAGAAGCTGAAATGAGGTTTAGTAGCTGATAGGTGACCAACTCAAATTGAGACTAGAAAAGTTGTAAGTTTTGAACAAGAGGAACTAAGCTTTGGAACAGAAAACATAGGAGGAGGGTAATAGATTCTTGCAACATATGAGTTCATCCAGGATATCTTTCTAAAATAAACTTTGGCCTGAATTGCAGCGTATCGGTTTGTTGTACGAAACAGTACATGAGGTTGCCTCCTATTGCAGGGGAGATCAGAAGAGTGATGGTACAAGGGAACAAATCTGAATTAATCTCCTATCAGTATTAAGATAAAACTTAATGTACTTACCTCTATGCTACTATGTGCTTGAGTAGAAGGAAGCTGAAGGACGTACGGCTTTAACCAGCCTGTGAAGGAGAGGGAGGGCCACAAAGACTTGGAGCAGAGAGGAGGGGACCATCTCTAAGGAGTTGCTATTCATATCGAGGAAAACAAAGATGTAGTGATTTAAGATGAAGATAATGAAAGGACATTTATGTTTGTTGGTTAAGTTACCTAAGGTAAATATTTTCTGTTTAGCCACTTGCTTCAGAATTTATTGAATGTATACTTAAGCTTGTACTTCTAGGGACAAAGAATAAATTCAACACATATGGAAGAGGAGGTGGAATCCTTGCAGACGGCCGAAAGGGTTTCAGCAGATAACCTTAAAAAACGTTTCAGTTGAGCACCAGATGAGAGATGGAGGCAAAACACATACACAAAGGCTATGAGTTTCTCAATTAAAGTCAGGGCAAAACAGTGCGTGATCATGATCTGAAGTGAACATTGCAGAAAAATAGGACTCTGAGAAAAGGCAGAAATATTTATATCGAGTGATTAGTACGTGATCCCCTGAAATGTGTGATTCTTTTGTATTCTATTCTAAGCGTGTTTGTCTGGTTGGGTTTTTCCCCGTGTGTCATCAGTAAGAGTTTCCCTAATTTGCTGGCTCCTTTGGCCTCTTTAGAAGAGAATTGTGAGCTCTACTTGGTGATTTAATAATTTACTTTCATACTGTAGGCCAGACTTCAGGTGAGTGGAGACTTGTGTGTATTATCTGACGTGCTTAGTGAGGTGAAGCATGGGACTGCTCTTCTCAGGGTTTGGTTTGGGTGGTTTGTGCCTGCTGACTCTTTTTTTTATTTATTTATTTCATGGTTCCCTTCTCTGTGCTGTTGTTTCTAGGGGCTGCATAGGAATTTAGTTGTGTAAAAATTCCTCTTGTGAAAGTAGATACCTGACATTTGAATCTTGTTACCTATATTAGACTATTTTAAATTTGCCTTGCTAAACTCAGTGTAATGTGTACTGACTGAATTTAAATCTTCTTGAAGTGATTTTTTACAGTCCTAACTGCAGGTCAGCTCACTTAACCCAGAGGTAACCTAGAGAGGATTTTTGAGAGTGTTGTATACTTTACACTTTCACTGTGGATATTCCAGCTATGTCATACTTGTAAGTAGAAGTTTTCTCTAAATACTTAGAAACAGAGATAATGTTCTTCTGCAAATGCTGAAAGAAGGGAAGAGTGACCACTGCATGCTGTAACGGAGGCCCGGTCTCTATAGAGCCTTGTCTTGAGCAGTGGCTGCCTGGCAAAGAGTGAGATTAGTGCTAGTGTGTGTCCTCTGGTACTGGCCCACAGATTTTTTTTCCACTTCAGGGACTCCACCAGCCAGATGGTAACCCTCAAAAGAATTCCTTCCTGTGAACTGCTCCTACATCCCTTTGAAAACCACATGAACTTCTAGCCCTTGGAAAGAGCTACTTGGCAGAGAGTTTCCACAGCCTTCTGTCTCATGCATGAAGAACTGTGTTGTTTTCAATCTTTGTTTGATGTCCCTGTGACATTTGATCATTTTGTAGACCTTTGTCAACTTTTCTAAGCTGAAGAGTACTAGCTTAATTCATTGTTTTTTATGCAGACCTCATTGTCTTCTTCCAGCATGAAACAAGAAAGTTTTCCATTTTCTAATAAATTTAATTGATATCATCCAACAAATCCACAGCAGAGTTGTCCTCCGTACTGTTCAGGAGCTGTAAATAATTATGAGCATTTGTAAGTGGTAACTAAGGAACTGCTTTATTAATATTTGGCCCAAGTCTGCTACTTGCGGAAATAAGATCATCTAAACCTACTTAAAACCTTTTGTGGAGGAATGTGAACTGTCTAGTGATCCTTCCTAGGCCCTGTGGGATCAGACTGCGTAGGTCGTGGAATGTCTTGGAATAAAACAATGGGTTGGAAAAACTTATGTTTGCAACTGTTAGTCAGATGTCCCTTTGCTCTGTATTGTATCCCTTCTTCACTTGGAGCAGAGGGGGTTGTTGCATGGGTGGATCTTTGATCCAAGCAAAAGCAATCAAAAAAACCCACCCCAACCCCCCCAAAAACAAAATGGAAAAAAATAAAGAAAAAAGCCCCACAACCCACAGGAAAAACAAAACAAAACAAAAAACCTAACCAAAACCCACAAAAAAATGCAGCCTTTAGTTTCACCAAGAGCCTTGCTGTGGTGTGTGGCTGTATTTTGCTTGGTTTTGTGGGCTTTTTTTTTTTTTTTTCTGAACAAGTTTTCTTTCTCTTTTGCCCACGGCACAATTTTTTTTTTGTATGTTTTGAGCTTTTTTTTGGTTGTATTTTTTTGTGTGTGTGTATGACACACTGTTCTTCCCCATTTGCTGTATTTTCTTTTTTTTTTCTTTTATTTTGTTGCGTTGGGTTTGTTGTTGGAACAGTCAAGGTGTCTGCGTAGCATAAGGACCCTATTAAGTGAATTGCTGGTGTTACCTGATCATTGCTCTGCCTTTATTAAGGACTGTCATGATTTGGTAATGTGAGTCTTTATTGGAAATACAACAGCAGTTTTAGAGCACTTTCTCAGTTTCAGCTGCACTGTGTAAGTGTGTATTCAAAATTGACTGCTGATTGACATGAGAAATCATAGACTTAAATCCCTTCTGGCAAAACACAAGTCTGAGGCTTACATCCAGATGTATCTCTGGCAGCTGAATGCCAGAAGTTTGGTGGTTCTGAACATCAGCATTAATGTATAGATGTACCAAAAAGGAATATGTTTATCAGTCATTTCAGTAAAGGCCTTTCTCTCTACTGCTCTAGGCCTTTCTCTCTACTGCTCTAGGCCTTTCTCTCTACTGCTCTAGGCCTTTCTCCAGAAAATAAAGCAGCTACTCCCACTGAAGCACCGAACGCAGCGTGGATAGGAACACTATACATTCAGAACTTGTCATTCACAGGAGAACTAACTCCAGAGCAGAGAAAATGTCACAATGAAGCTATGGCTCAGCAGAAAGGTTTCAGCACACCTTGCCCGGCTCAAACCCTGCACGTTGGAAGCAAATCCTCTTGGCGTGCTGTGAATAAGCTGGAAATGCAGTTAAAGTGTAACGGGGATATTTTAACCACTTGCTGGGGTTGAAAGGGACAATTGTGCCCCTTCCCCTTTTTGGACGTGCCTTGCCTCCTTGCTCTGAGCTATTTCTGTGGTATCATTTAGCCTTTCAGTAAGATGCTTGAGCTTGCTAACCCCCTGAGAAGACTGTGCTTTCTGTCAAGTTGTTACTCAGCCTGATGAGCAGTTTGATTCGACACACTGTACACAACAGGCTCTGGGGACTGTCGAAAGTCTGTGCTGCAGTACTGGAAGGGAAATCTGGGGGAAGGGTGACAAGGAAGAGAGGAAAAAAGGGAGTGAAGCCATCCCTTTGATGACACTAAGATGTTCTATCAGCTGTTCTGTGGAACTTTGCTGTTAGTTTTCCAGCAGTATCTCCTGCTTATCCCAAGCTAAACAAGACTTCTCCAAAGCTGTATAGCTGTGATGGAGGTACTTACCACTCTGGACAGGAAATATTCTGCATGGTTTCTCCCTATGGTATGACTTGATTTACTTACTAAGACTCAGAAGCAAAAATTTCCTAGATGCTGGCTTTAATGAAGTGCACATAGTCTATTTGGGGCTCACCTTGAAGATGTATCACTCACTGTTGTGGTTTAACTCCAGCCAACACAATGCCTTCAGAGATAGACCTGCTCAGCATGGCCACAGCCACAGTTCCTTCAGGACAGAACCTGCTCCATCAGGGCCTTGCCCATGGCTGCATTCCCTCCAGGGCTGTACCTGCTTGACTGTGGGCTTACCTGTGGCCACGCACTTTGAGGCACTCCAGCGTGACCTCATGCACAGCCACAGATGCTTCAAGGTGTACCTTCTCCAGCATGGACTTACCCTTGGGTCACAACCCAGTTAGGGGTATGCCTGCTGTGGCACAGATGCTTTGGGCTGTCTTGCTCCTGTGTGGACTCATCTACCAGTCACTGTCCCTTTGACTCAAGTTCACACTGGAGTTCCAGTCTGTCCAGTGCAGCAGCAGAGAAAGAGCAGCAGTGCCCTGGCCATGGGCCAACCCAGGAGCATCACCGTTGCTGTTCCCAGGCTCAGCAGAGTAGGATGATCAGCAGCAAAAGCAAAAAGCAGCCACTAATGAGCACTAGACTCATGAACAGTAAGGCAAGCAAGCCTTGTGGAAAGCACAGGAGCCTGCCAATTAACAGCTAAGTAGCAATAACAGCTATAAATTCAATCTAGCACATTCCAATCAAATCTGTCATTATCTCAAACCCTTCAAGCCCCATGTTGGGCACAAAAAGGACTTTAACCCCAGCTGGAAACAAAAGTCCCACACAGCCACTTGCTCACTCTCCCCTATTAGGATGGGGGAGAGATTTGGAAGAGGAAAAGTGAGAAAACTCGTGGGTTGAGATACAGTTTAATAGGTAAAGCAAAAGCTGTGCACACAGGAGGAATTCATTCACCACTTGCCATCGTCAGGCAGGTGTTCAGCCATCTCTGGGAGAA